>JAJMDW010000007.1:0-85928 GCA_030573755.1 Starmera amethionina
ACTGGTGAAGTACTCATAGAAAATTTTGTTGATTGCTTGAATATCGGATTTATCACTGATGAACACTGAAACTTTCAATGCTTTCCCAATAGATGAACCAGCAGCTTCCAAAGTTTGCTTCAAGTTGGCAATAGCTTGCAATGTTTGTTTTTCTGCACTGGAAGCATACTCTCCAGTGGCATAGTTGACTCCCACATTTTCAGAAGTGAAAACTAGACTGTTGCATTTATATGCTGCTGAGTTACCACCAGCTGGTCTTCCTAATTGCTCATTGGTGATTTGAATAGCCATCTTGCTGTTTCTGGTGATCAATTGTTTGTGAACGGTGAATGGTTTTGGGGGGAACACCAATGGCTTTATATCGCTCAGCGGAATTGGTTTGTCCAGTTTCCACATTGTTATAAAGTGGATAATGTACAGCATTGATCCGCAAGTATTGGTTTAAATACTGATTATGGTTTCTGATATCAGTTTGAATCTCACCAGAAGCTAGCAAAAAACACTATGGTTTCCCACTTGATAGTTAGAGACCCCTTAACTTCAAAGTTGTTGACAGCTGTGAAAGCTAAAGATTGTTACATCTACACTTCTGATGGCGAGAGACTTTTGGATGCTTCAGGTGGGGCTGCAGTTGCTAGTGTTGGTGCTTCTAATGAAGAGATTGTTGAACAGATTACTGAGCAGTATAGGAAAATTCAATATGTATCACCCTCAATTTTCACCAATGAACCAGCTGAAGAATTGGCTTCTGAGATTTTGAATGGTAAATATGAAGAAATGGGTTATACCAAAATGATGTTTGTTAACTCTGGAAGTGAAGCAAATGAAAATGCATTCAAGTTGTTAAGACAATATTATTATGAAAAAAATCAACCTCAAAGATGTAACATTATCACTAGAGATTTAGCTTATCATGGCAACACTTTTATTGCCATGGGCTTATCAAGTCTACCTGGGAAGAGGAAAATGTATAATGATCTCTTCCCACCTTTGTTCCATCAAGTTTCAACACCACATCCACATCAAAGAAAACCAACCGAAACAGATGAAGAATATGTATCAAGATTAGGTGAAGAATTGGAAAATAAATTTTTGGAGCTTGGAGGTGATACTGTTATGGCATTTTGGTTTGAAACCTATTTGGGTACAACAGGTGGATGTTCAAGACCACCAAAGGGTTATTTCCAAAAAGTGAAATCCATATGTTTGAAATACGGTGCAAAATTAGTGGTTGATGAGATCATTTGTGGATCAGGTAGAACTGGGAAACATTTTTTCACTTGGGAGCATGAACTTTATGATGGTGAATTTACAGTTGAAGAAATTCAACCTGATGTTGTAACCATTGGTAAATCGTTATCTGGTGGGTATGCTCCTTTATCAGGTTTAGTGATCCATAAAGATTTCGTGAATCAGTTTGAAACTGGTGAGTCCAAAGTCTTTAATTCAGGACATACTTTTCAATCACATCCATTATCTTGTTATGCTGGATTAGTTGTTCAAAAATTTATCAAAAAAAATGATTTATTAAATAAAGTTGATAAATTAGGTGAAGTTTTTGGTGAAAACTTGAGAAATGAACTGATTGATCTACCTTGTGTTTTGGATATTAGAGGTAAAGGGTTTTATTGGTGTGTTGAAATGGTTAAAACCAAAAACTCTGATGGCAGCTTTGAACCTTGGTCTCCTACTTTTAATTTTGGTAAATTAGTTTTCAATGCTATTGTTAAATATGGTGTTTTAGTTTATTCAGGAAAAGGTACTATTGATGGTATAAACGGGTACAGTTTCTTGATTGCACCAGCTTTTACATGCAATGGAACACACTTACAAGAAATCTTGAATGGTATTAAAGCTGGCTTACAAGATGTTATTGCTGATTTGTATTAATTGTTTACTTTATGATGATAATCAAAGTCTTGATTGTAGATATTTGATTTTTAATAATAACCTGTTCAACACATTTTAAATGGAAAGCAGGATCAGTTTTATTATATTGAAAAGTCTAAATGAAGAGAAGTCTACATCAAAAATTGTGTGCTGAACCCATAATGTATTAGAGATTAAGAGTAAACTTTAAAGTTTTCTGGTCTTTTAGTTGGAACACTAACTAATCCTCGTCCTTCTTTCAAAGTCATTTGTAAAAGTTTCAATAAAGAATACAAAACTTTCAAGACTGGAGTTTCAACTTTCAATTCTTCACCAACTCTCAAGACATTACCTAGGATTATTTCCAATTCAATTGGATTACCTTTTCTAACATCATCCAACATTGATGGAACAAAATAGACACCGTCATCACCATGGCAAACAATATCAACAACATCTTCAGGTAATTCACATCCATCGGCTTTAGCAATTGCCACGATTTCCTTCATTGCAGGAATAGAGATTTCTTCTAATCCACCCCATAGCTGTAATCTACCAGTATCAACGTTGGTTAAAGCACAAACAGTGTTCAGTGACCCATTATAAACCAGTTTTCTGTATCTATACCATTTAGCATCATCGAAATAATCAGCATCAATTTTGTCATTTGAATATAATTCAATAAACTCTTTAGTTTTTGCTTCAAGTTCAGCCTCAGTAAAGTTTTTGTTTTCAAAATAACTAATTTTGGATCTATCATGTTGTGAATGTTTAATATGACCATTGACATTATGACTACCACAATGAGAAACTCCAGAAATTACAACATTTGATGGGAATTTTTCAATCAAAGGTCTACCAATATCAAATCCATTTTGAAATAATACAACAGCAGTTTTACCTGGAGTCATCACTGGTTCAATCAAGTCTTCAACTCTCATAATATCTGGAATATTTTTGGTGACAACAACAACAAAATCATATTCAACTTTTGCTGCTTCATCAACTGTGGGATAAATGTGAGTAGGTTTCCAACTTTTAATAACACCATAGTCAATGGAATCAATATCAAATCCATCCTGAGACACTTTTTCGTAATCACTTCTTACAACAACACTCAATTCTGCCTCATTCTTGTAGAAAATACCATATGCAACCACTGCACCAATTCCACCAGTTCCAATCAAAAGCACTTTTTTCAAGTGTGTCATTTCTTCTTCTTCCTTTTCACTTTGTTATAGACCATTCTCAACCCACTTTTTGTTATCAGTAGTTCCAACACTCTTTATAACTACTCATGGTGGAAAATTGGTGTTGAAAATCCGCTGAAATTTTAAAAAAAATAAAAAAAAAATCTGTCCAACTTGCTTCTTATCAGTTGACGATAACACTTCAACCATTTTGTGGTGAATCGACGGATTATGACTTTCAAGAATCCACAACTCTTGTGAATAATGAAATGATATCAGTTCCACTAGCATTTAGTTTCAACTTTTTCAAGAAAACTTGCACATTTCATTATCTTTTGGTTCATTAAAAGAATTATAGGTGACATGCAGGTATATAAAGAGAGATTTATCGCAATGATTCAACCTTCTTGACAACTTTACTTTTTTTTTGGCCAAACTTGAACCACTTGAAATCATGAAGTCAGAAACTAACACTGATAATGAGTCTTATGCTAAAGGCGAACATGAAGTTATAACCACTGTTCTTTCCTCCACTGGAGAAGAAATCGTTGTTACTGGAGATTCTGTTGATAAAGCCTTCAATTTATACAAAGGTGCACATGAATATTCACCAGAAGCTGAGCGTAAACTGGTGAGAAAGATTGATTTTTTTGTCTTGCCTGTTATTGTGTTTTTAACTATGTGGGCTTTCTTAGACAAAACTTTGGTTTCATATAATTCATTATTAGGAATGAATGAAGCTTTACATTTAACAGGTTATGAATATTCATGGGTTGGTTCTTCTTTTTATTTTGGTTATTTAATTTTCCAATTCCCAGCTAATAGAATCATTCAAAGATACCCAATCACTAAAGTTTTAGCTGTTGCAGTTACTTTATGGGGAATTGTTTTATGTTGTCATGCTGCTTGTACCAATGCAGCAGGTATTTTAACTGTTAGAGTCATTTTGGGTTGTTTTGAGGCTTTCCTTTTCAACAGTTATATCTTATTAACTGCTCAATGGTATAGACCAAAAGAAAACTTTTTGAGATCTTGTACTTATATTGGTTTCCAAGGATTAGGTTCAATTATCGGTGCTTCTTCTTCCTACGGATTATATAAACATAGTGGCTCTTATCCAATTGCTCCATGGAAACTTTTGTTCATCATTGGTGGTGTCGTTACAATTGCTGCTGGTATTTTATCATTTTTCCACTTACCTTCTGATCCAACGAAAGCTTGGTTTTTAACAGAAGAAGAAAGAGTCATTGCTGTTGAAAGAGTTAGAGAATCAAACCAAGGTTTTGGTAACACTAAATTTAAATGGAATCAATTTTATGAGGCTATTAAAGATGTTAGATGTTACTTAATTTTCATTTATGCTATGGGTTATTGTATTCCAAATGGTGGTTTCACCAATTTTGGTTCAATTTTACTCCACAAGGATTTTGGTTTTAACACAGGTGATGCTTTGTTAATGGGTATGTGTGGTGGTGCCATTGATATTGTTTTCAGTTTAGGTATTGCTTGGTTGGCTCCAAAAATCATTAAAAGTAACTTGATGATTTCTTTAATTGTCAATACTATCACTTTGATTGGTGTTTGCTTGTTGGCTTTTACTGATAATAAAGGATCTAAATTGTTTGGATATTTAAGTTTCTACTTAGCAACTGTGGTTTTATCAGGTATCTTTTCCTACATGTCTACAAATTTTGCAGGAAGTACCAAAAAATCCATTGTTAACATCTTCTACTTTTTGGGTTATTGTACTGGTAACATTGCTGGACCTCAGACTTATACCTCTAAACAAGCACCAGGCTATGCGGGTGCCAAAATCGCTATGGTTGTCTCATTTGTTGCATGTAATGTTTCATTGATTGGATTATATGTATTAGGTTACTATGAAAACAGAAGAAGAGATAAATTGCAGGCCAATTTAACTGAAGAGGAAAAAAGCAACAATGATTTCTTGGACTTGACTGATAAAGAAAATTTGAACTTCAGATACACTTTGTGATTGTATTTCTATTCAAACTTTTTTAGTTCTGTGTGTTTTTTTTATATATTAATAAAATTTCATAATTTATTTATTACTTGTAATTAATTTCATTCTTTGTTTAGTTGCTGTAGGTTTTTCTTACTCAAGTATTAAAATTGCAATTTTGGTCTAAACTAAACCTTGCTCATTAGAACGAAACAAATTTTGGACTACAAATCTTCAAAATAAATAAATAACAATCTTCATTTAACTTTTGGTGGCATTGGTAATTTCTCATAATTATGGAAATAAGAGTCATCATAATTACCTATTCTATTATAAAGCCCTTTAATATTGACATAATTCTCATTCAACTTACGAATATCATCAACACCTAATAATTTCAAATTTCTTTGTAATTCCATTTCCAATAATTCAATCAATTTATCTGCACCAGCATCACTATAACTTGAAATTGCAAATCCAAAAGCTTTACCCATACCAACACCAGATGCACCTAATGCAACAGCTTTGATTATGTCACTTCCCCTTCTAATACCACCATCAATGAAAACATGGAACTTATCTTTTTTGTAATATGGTTGTTCACGAAGAATTGGCATGGTTTCAGCTAAAACTTCTAAAGGTGGTTGAGAATAATCCAGTTGTCTTCCACCATGATTTGAAATCACAACACCTGCTAACCCAAGTTCTGCTGCTAATAACACATCTTCTGTGGTTTGAATTCCTTTTAGAACAATTGGTTTATTCGTACTCTCTTTGACTTTTTTGATATCGTCCCAAGTGATGGATGGATAAGGGTGAACTGGTGCACTGAAAGTTGCCAAAGTGTCTTCTTCTTCTTTATTCAAGGAGTCTTGATAACTTTGTTCAACTCTGATTTTAAAATCTTTTTCTCTATTACCACCAGCAGCTGCATCTGTGGTAATGAAAATACCTGTGATGTTATCATATTTATTAATTTCTTTCATAGCTTTTTCCATCTTTGGATCACCCATATTTGGACTTGCATGGCACCAAAACTCACCATTTTCCCCAAAAATATCAACAATTTCTTTCAATGGTAAAGATCCCAGTCTTGGATAAATAAACATAATCCCATTTTTTTTAGCAGCTCTGGCTAAAGTTCTTTCAGCATTTTCATCATAAAACTGTTGACCTGCAAATGCAGTGATATAAAAGGGTAGTCTAGGTTTATTCTCAAGCATTTCAATTGAAGTATCAACATTATCTGTGTTTCTTAGAACCCTTGGTCTGAAAAAAACACGGCTAAATGCTAAGTGACATTCTCTCAAAGTTGCCTCATCATCGGCTCCTGTAGCTAGATAATAATAAATTTCTTTTGGTAAAACTTGTTTGGCAACAGCCTCAAAATCATTAACATTAAATATAAAATCAATTGGTGGTTTATTAATCAATGTTGTCTCTGTTTTCAAAACTGATGATTCTTCTTGTATTTCTTCAATAGCCTCATCAGCTAACTCTCCAAGATAAGCAGTTTCTGGAAGCAACTCTAAGAAATGTTTCCCATGTTTCTTATCAAAAGCTTTAGTTGCATCTTTACCAGCAAACTTCATGATAATCTTGGAGCCACCTGGATGTGATTTCACAAATCCACTGAGATCAAACACTTTACCATGAATTGACACCCAAACATCGTCTTCTTTAGTGTGGTCTAACAGGTCAATTTTACTGAATCTTTTCCCAGCCAATTCAATGGCATCATTTCTAATGAGTCTTTCACGATTATAGTACACCGACGACACTGACAACACAATTGACGTTGCAAATAAAACACGTCTTTTGGATATTGCAAGTAAAGCAAGCATTCTGCACCTTTTTCAAAATCCACTGTAGTCATCTATCCATTGTCCAACTCCATTGAGACATTCGCAGGTTTAAATAAGGTAAAAGTAGTAGCGGAAGTCTGTTATCAGCAATCCGCAAGTTTCATTTCAAGCTGCAAAACTTGAAAAAATGTTCCATTTTCTTAGTTAAAAAAAGTAGGATTCTTGTGTTCTGAGTTCCACTATGCTTTCAGCCCATGATCAGACAACGATTCCATCCATAAACTCAAAGAAGTCAAAATATTTTATTTTTTTCTTTTGCAAAATTTACAAGCTCGACGACTAAAAACCGTTTTCTACGCAAAATTGGCATTAAGATAAGCCGATAAGCACACAAATGTCGATGAAATTTGAGAATGTTGAGTCGATTTGCGATAAGAAAGTGTTAGCCACAAAACAAAATTACAGCAGGAGCCTGGAGTTTAGATGGGAATGAGAATCAATTGTGAACTTTGATGGTTTTATAAACAACGAGAGAGCAAAAATGTCTTCTAGAAGAAGAGTTCCAGATCATTTGAGAAAGAAAGCGTTCTTCAGTTGTGATAGATGCAAAGCCAAGAAGCGTGCTTGTAAAAGAGCAACAAACGAGAAGCTGGCAGACCATGAACTGATCACTATCCCTTGTATTGAATGCAATAAGAAAGGTGCTGAGTGTAAGACTACAGTTCCAAGAAAGAAAAGAAGTCATGTTTCAAATAGATCTCTAGGGATCCATTATAAATGTCTTTATGCTATTGTCGAAGGGTTGTTTCCAGATGTGGATATTGATAATATCAATTTTTTGACTTCATTAGGTACTGAATTAAATATAAAGATGCCTCAATTTGACCCTTTGAAATTCAATGGTTCAAATATCGATTCTTCTCAAGCTTATGATCAAGAATTGGAAAACTTAGGATATGAGATCAATTTAATCACCAAAAATGCAGCTGATTTCCAACATCAATTAGATTTAATGTCAAGTCCTACAAATTCTGATTTATCAAACATTGAAAATGATAAGTTTATTCTTGATAAGAATGGTATTTCTCATTATATTGGTCCTATGGGTTCTGCATCTTTGCTTACAAGTACTAGTTCATTCATGATTGAAAACACTAAACAAGTTTCAAATTCATTTGCAGTTGATTTTCAGAAAGTTTATGAAGATGATGTTATAGTTAGTACAATCCCATTTACAGAATTGAATAAATTGGATTCTTTCATTAAATCCACTTCAAGTATAAGTCATTTGGTTCAATTTTCAAATAATAATAGAGTGTTTGAAAAATCATTCTTTGATACTTATAAAACCATTTTTTTTGAAAAATTATATCCATTTTATCCATGTATGAGTATTCCAAGATTTGAAGTGATTTATGAAAGTTTATGGACAATTGAAGGAGGCTTGAAAAATACTAGTGAATTGAATGAAATCTCAAATGATCAATTAAGTTGTATTTATATGGTTATAATTTTGGGTTATTATTATCATAGAGAATTGTATCCAATGATGAATTCAAAAGAAATCGATCCCATCATTTTAGAGATGTTGCAAAATATTGAATATTCGATATCACAGCTAACTTTGATTCCAACAATTTATGGTATTATGTCCTTATTATTGTTGGCAATTTATTATGGTAAAGATAGGAAAAGAGAATGCAGTTATTTGATCTTAGAACTGGCATGTAAACAGGCAATGGCTATTGGTTTATGCCGGCAATCAATGATTGAATGCACCACAAATGTTGAATTGAAAGATGAAATGAAGAAATTATGGTGGACTTTGTTTCAAGAAGAGAATAAAATTTGTTTATTGTTAGGAAGAATTTCTTGTGTTTCAACATTGGAAGTTAACGTTAATTATCCTGATTTTCCACAAAATGATAAATTGGGTGAATATTTTATTAATACTGTGAAACTAATTCAATTGGTTCATAATTGTCCTGAGATGTGTTTGAAAGATGATTTATTATTAAAGAAATCAAGAATTAAACTATCAAGAATTTTGAATGCTTTACAAGCTTGGTATAAAGATTCAAATATTGAAAAACTAGATGAAGTAGAACAACAAAGTCAACAACTTTCTTCTATAAAATTTAGACTAGGATTGCGATATCATTATTACATGTTACATTTTTTATTTGGATTTATCTTGAACTTACAAAATATAACAATTAACATCTATGAAAAATCATCACTAGATTCATACAATTTGAAGTTTGTATGTACTTGTTTAAAATCTGCTATTAAAATAAGTGAATTATTACACAATGCTGATAAAGTTATATTATTCAATCCATTTTGGTCACCTCATTTAAGTTATGCATTTTTATCAACTTTATGTCTTGCAAGAGTTTTCATATGGATGGATAGTATTGGTCTTGATGAATTGAGAACCAATGATCATTTTTTCACTAAATCTCAAGTTCAAGAAGCAATGATTGAATTGAAAAGATATAATAAATTACATTTGTTACAATGGACAGGATCAAGCGCAAAACTTTGTAAATTTATTGAGGTTATGCTGGGAAGTTTTAAATTCATCCAAGAAGCTGAGAATAATGGTAATAATAATAATAATAATAATAATAATTTTGGAGGATCATCAAATTCACCAGAACCTTTCAATATTTTAAGTATCAATCATATCTTAAATATGGATGAGGACAATTTCAGTTATAATAATATGACCATATCCAATGAAGAATTTGAGAAAAGTTTGAGCTTGTTACAAAAATTAGAAGACTCTATATTTTATTCATCTGGTATGATGGAACTTTGATACATTAGTTATTTATTTATGCATTCATTTATTTATTTATTATGTAGTGTAACCAAACCTTGACTCTTTAAATTCAACCAAATTATTCAAACTACGGAAAGCAAGACTTTGATCTTTTATATAAGTTTTGTTACACCAGACGTTTATTTAGGTGTTTGATTTGTGGCGCAGCTAGATTTTGTGTCTTGATTTTTAAATTATATCATAAGTGTGGCAAGTAAAAAAAGATAATTGACAAATTTGAAGTTTATTACCTTGTTGAGCTTAATAAAAATTGACTGGGCGCGCGTAATAATTATAACGACGTATGTAGTGCTAATGTTAATGACTAGAATTACACATTGATCATGATTTCTTACATCTCTACAACTGTCTTATAAACTAACAAACTAAAAATCAATTTATACTATTTACAAATTTTCTTCAGATTAATAAAACATCAATGATCAGATATCAAATTAAATACTTGAACCAATCTGATTTTCATTATTATTAACATTCACTTTTGTATCTTTATTATTTCCAAATCTTTTAATCATTTTATAATCATCATTTATTGAAATAGATTCACTTTCAATTATTTGAACTTGATTTTCAAAAGAACTTAATTCATGATCATAAGGTTCAATTCCTAACAATTCACATTCGTTTGAATCGAACACATCAAAATTATCTTTAAATTGAAAATCATGTATCCCAATTGGTGGGAATATCAAATTAATCAAATAATAAAGAACACAAGGTATAATGAATGAAAAAATTATAAAACCTCGATAAAAATGATAAATTCCTTGGTTAATTTTGATTGTAGGTTCAACTGAATAAATCAAACCTGGTAAACCTGGTGCAACAGAAATAAGCCATGCGACAAAAGCTCTCAAATTAAACCCATAAAAATAAAAAAAAATTCCATTTTTATCATTTGAATATAAATCACTAATTTTTAATCTTTTCTTCCTAACAACTAAAAAATCTGTAATCATTATAGCAAAAATTGGTGTAACAATAACACCAAAACTACTTATAACTTCAAGGAATCTTGAAGTAGTGTTAAAAAATTTCCAAGGTAAACAAACCCAAGTTAATGTAGCAATAATAAACGATCCACGTCTATTATCAATATATTTTCCAAATAGACCAACAAGATCCATACCACCAGATATAGAACCAATTGTGCTTAAAGTAAGTTGAGCATAAAGAAAACATAATGCAAGGAAAAAACATGCAGTTCTTGTTCCTGGAGAATAGTTATCATTTAACCATCTAAATGCAATATCTGTGGGCACCCAATAAGCTTCACCATATAAATCTTCACAACAAGTTAATGAAATCATTGATGCAATAGGAATAAATTCTGGTAAAAAAGCTCCCAATGCTATACCAATATCCATTTTTAAATCAGATGAAGAAAATCTTGCAAAATCAGGTTGATTTAAAATATTTGGAGTTAATCCACCAAACCAAGATCCCATGACGTATAACCATCTAAATCCCATTTCAGTTGAGGAAATATTTGAAGGGATTGGATCATAAAAAGAATTTCCTGGACCATGATTCAAACACATTAAATAAATCCAAATTGTAATCATCACAATTGTACTTATGATTGAAGCCATAATTAAATGTTTATTAGAATTTTCCGGTTTGATTAATAAAAAAGGGTATTTGATAACTTGAAATACAACAAATCCAATAAAATTTCTTGTTGTCATATCAGCATTTGGAGGTAAAGTATTTTCCATCTCCATGAATTTTTTAGACCAAGTACTAAATATTAAACTTATACAAATCCCACCAATCCAAGTATCTGAAGCAGTGCCCACAGTAGCCAATAGGACTCTAATTAAAGTTGATATATTGGCACCATATACTCCAAATATAGATCTTTGAGAAAGAGTGTAACCAATATGATAAGTTGAACCTAATTTTGAATTCAAGCTTGCATAAACAACAGTTATCAAATTACTTATAGTTAAAGCACCCATTGAATGAGCAGCATTTAGACCAAGACTAAGTAAAGAAGCTGACACCATCCAGTTCCCAATAGATACATTCAATATGGCCCAGTACGCGGTGAATGAAAACACCCCCCATTTGCGTCTTTTGGGAGGTATAGGGTATAGATCTTGATTGTTCATATTATCAATAGCATTGGGAAGTTTTAGTTTTGGTAGTATTATAGCAGTGAGTTGTGAAAGCATTATCTTGACAAAACTGTGAATTATGGCAACAGCAAGAAGAAGAAATCAAAATAGCAGCAAAACGGGAAACAACAGTTTCATTGGAAACAAAATAAAAATGAAATGTATTTGAATATAATTGAAATTCACTAAACTAATTAACTTTTTTTTTCTTTTAATCTTGATAAAAACTGATGAAGAAGCAGATTGGACTAAAAATTTCAAAATCTCAGATTTAAAGAAATTTCAAAAGATAAGAATGAAAATCGGTGGGTTTTTTTTTTTTGAATTTTTGAATTCCGGTTTGTGAAATTGTTTTTTTTACTCAAATGAGAATCGAACTGACGGTTATATAAAAAGTTTGTCAATCTTGTTTTGGGAGTTAAGCAGAAAAGTGTTACCCGGACTGATAAAAATAGATAAAAGATTTGAAATTTTATTCATGTGATAATTCATAATTGGAATTTGGAATTCATTAATGGACTCAACTGGACATTGGACATTGGACATTGGACAATCAGTTCTAAAGTTCCATAATTTGTGTCAAACTTAAACTACTTTCAAATGAGATCTCGATGTTAATTAGATTTGTTGCTTTACTTCATACACACATAGTAATATCCATTTGAGTATCTTTCATACTTCTTGAAATCAGTCAGAGCCCAAATATAAATATTAAAGTGTGGCCATTGCAACTAGACTAAATAATTCAAGAATCCAAGACATAAACTTAAAACCACCCACTGGGGGGAAGTTAAGACCATGGTCCATCATCCATGTATACAAAACTAAATGTTACTGTAAATCATGAGAAATATCAGCTAGTCCATCAGAATGAAACTCAAATGGACCTGTCACCCGATTCTTGAACATCCTCATGAACACTGTGAAAGCCCAGACTTTAAAAAACACCAACTCTTTAAAAGTCGAGATACATCATACAAATCAACTCAAGAAGCAATTCTCTGCACAATTTCTCCAGATCCAAGAGTCAAGTCACTTTAAAAAACTTTCGAATTGTAAAATGGAATCATGGATATTTATGGACGTAAATGTAATAGTAAATACGTCCAGCAGTTAACTGTACATTTGTACAATATATATGCCTTTTTGGGAACAGAACATGTCACAATTCTTTTAATTTTTTCTCTCTTTTTTTTTTTTTTTTTATCTTATCAACAGTATTTTCAAACGTTTTTTGTTTACTTTTCTTGCTTTAAACTTCGTCAAACTGGATAGTAGATACCAATAGATAAACGATTCATATAAAAAGAAAAACCAACTGCTCTTTTGAATATAATTTCTTCTTTATCAAAACCTATAATAATACTGATATTATTAATACTTAAATAATGTCTTCAGCAGAATCTTTGAATGAAAAACAACAATACACTGTTGATCATGCAGAATCCAAAAATATTTCAGAAACAGAAGATTTATACATCGATCCAGAACAAGAAAGGAAACTAACTAGAAAATTGGATTTATATTTAATGCCAATTTTTTGTTACGTCTATTTCTTAAGTTCATTAGATAGATCAAACATTGGGAATGCCAAAATCGTTGGTTTAAGTTCACAATTGCATCTAACAAATCATCAATTTTCCACAGCAGTTTCAATATTTTACGCAACTTATGTTTCAGTGGAAATCCCAGGTACAATTCTTGTTAAAAAATTAGGTCATAAATGGTTTATGGCAGGTGCAGTTTTCTGTTGGTCAATGGTTACTATTTTCACATGTTTTGTTAGATCTTATGGTTCATTAGTCGCTTGCAGATTATTGTTAGGATTATTTGAAGGTGCAGTTTTCCCTTCTCAATCTTTATATATTGCCATGGTTTATAAAAGAAGCGAACAATCTAAAAGATTAGGTTATTTATACATCTGTTCTTGTTGTTCTGGTGCTTTTAATGGATTGATTGCTACTGGTATCACCAAAATTAAACCTCGTGGAGATTTCTTGAGTTGGGGTTGGTTATTTGTCATTGAAGGTTTGGTTTCAGTTGTTACACCAATTTGGATTATATTTGGTTTACCAAATGATCCAGCAGATGCTAGATTTTTAAATGAAGATGAGAAAAAATTGATGAGAATTAGAAAATCACAAATGGCTAAATACACTGGTGAAGAAAAATTTGATAAAATGGAAATGTGGAGAGCAGTTTCTGATCCAAAAGTTTGGTTTTCATGTGCTTTACAATTTTGTGTTGATATAGTTTTATATGGATTTTCAGTTTTTTTACCATCTATTTTAAAATTACAATTGGGTTATTCTACAATGGCTGCTCAATATTTATCAATCCCAGTTTATGTTTTTGCTGCTATTGGTACTGGATCTATGATGTATCTTTCAGATAAACTTATTGATAAAAAATGGATTTTACAATTAACAGAATTATGTATTGCAGGTGCTGGTTACATTATTTTGTTAACTTGTAAAAACGGTGGTGTAAACTATTTTGCCACCTATCTAATTGCTTTTACAATTTATGTTGGTCCTGGTATTTCAATTTCATGGTTAAATATTAATAATTCACCACATTATAGAAAAAGTACAGCTTTAGGTTGTAATCAAGCATTTGGAAACGTTGCTGGTGCAATTTCAGCTCAAATTTATACAAGTTCTCCTTATAAATTGGGAAATGGGTTTTCTTTAGGTTGTTGTGTTATTGGAGGTATTTTAACTCTTTGTCAAAGAGCTTACTTGGGTTACCAAAACAATTTGAAAGAAAAAATTGTTAATGGAGAGAAAGAAGATAAGAAAAAATTCAGAAATGGGTGTGATGAGCTGGACTTTAAATACGCTTTATGAATTATTGTTTGATTGTGTTTTTTTCTAAGTATTTCTTCTTCTTTGTTATTATTAAATGTGTAGTTCAAACTTTATAGTGCTCACTGCTAAAGATCCAGTACGGTCCAGACTCCACGGTCCACTGACGCCCCACATTTAAAAATTGTGTCACTTTTATTTGGGCAATTCGACTCATCAAAAAAAAAATCAACATCAAATTTTTTTTTTCATTCCATTGAGCACAACTTGAACTGGAAGAAAAAGATGATCACTAAGAATGGCTTTCAAGTTTAATCTAGACAAACACACCAGAAAATACATACCACAATCAGTGTTCCAACAACTACATCCAACATTGGCTCGTTGGTTTGGTCATCACGAACCAACCAGAACACTTGAACAGATTCCGGATTATCTTCTTTGGCTAGACATCTTCATTGGTTCCTTTTGTGCTATATTGGTGATTGAAAGTGTTTTCATGAACAATCATTCTCCAATTTTCACAAAACATCATGCTCCAATGATCATTGCCAGTTATGGAGCTTCAGCTATTCTTGTTTTCAATGCTACTCCAGCCCCACTATCTCAACCTAGAAATGTGTTTATGGGTCATTTCATATCATCATTGATTGGGTTATGTATACAAAAATTGTTTTCATTATCCCAAGGAGGAGTGGATCATTATTGGGTTGGTGGTGCAATTAGTGTTGGTTTATCCAGCGTTGTTATGTCAATTTGCAATTGTGTACATCCACCAGCTGGTGCATCAGCTTTATTACCATTGGTTGATGAACAGATTAGAATGATGAGTTGGTGGTATTTACCAGCACAAATAATCAGTAGTATTTTAATCATTGGTGTTGGATTAGTTACAAATAATGTTTTGAGAAGATATCCAACACATTGGTGGGTTCCTAAAAGAGCTGCTAAAGCGAAACAAACACCACTTAATGCACCAGACAAAGAATCTAGTAAAGAAGCATTTAAAACTACACCTAATACAGCAACATCCACCAATGATACAAAAAATATCGAGATTTCATTTGAAGCTATAAATTTCCCAGAATACGTCGAGATAAGTGAACAACAGTATGAGGTGCTTTATCAACTGCAACAACAGCTCAAGAAAGGAGTTTCTGCCTAAAACCATTGCATTTTACATCATTCTACAGTCATCAATCCAGCTACTTAATGTTAATAATTCAATTTCACTGAATTGTAGAGATCTTACCTTCTTCTTCTTTGTTTCTAATAAATTTATAGTATTGGCCTCAACTAATTTGAAGTAGCTCGACTACACAATGCACATTTTAATCGTCTTGACTCTTCACTGCTGAAAATATTTCCTTCTTTGGTTAAAATGGAATAAACTTCAATATCAAAATAAACAAAAATTATAAACTAAATTAAAACAAAATATTTCATTTCCAATGCTCTAACATCCAGCTAGTATAATTATGGCTTTCAAGTTCAGTTTAGACAGAGCCACTCATCGCCATATCCCACCGTCTGTTTTTGTGAAACTGCCTCCATATATTGCAAGATGGTTTGGACATCATGAACCAAAATATTCTTCAGAAGAATTACCTGATTACCTGCTTTGGCTAGATATTTTTATTGGTACATTCAGTGCCATACTTGTTATTGAAGCAGTTTTCATGGGTGATCATGCACCAGCTTTTGCTAGACATCATACACCTATAATATTGGCAAGTTATGGTGCTACTGCAGTTTTAATTTTCAATGCTACACCAGCTCCATTATCACAACCAAGAAATGTGTTTATTGGACATGTTTTTTCAGCTATATTGAGTACATCTTTACAGAAATTGTTTTGGTTATCAGAAGCTGGTAGAGATAAATATTGGGTTGGTGCTGCATTAAGTGTTGCACTATCAAGTGTTTTAATGTCAATTTTAAATTGTGTTCATCCTCCAGCTGGTGCATCTGCTATACTACCATTTATAGATACAGGGATTAGAGAGATGAGTTGGTGGTATATCCCAGTTCAAATCATCAGTAGTCTATTGATAATAGCTGTTGGTTTAATCACAAATAATGTTTTAAGACAGTACCCAACTCATTGGTGGGTGCCCAACACAGCTCCAAACGAAACACATCAAGTGGAAGCACATGAAGCTAAGACTTATACAACAGCATTATCAATGCAGAATACTGCAAAATCAAATACAAATACAAATAATAATAATAATGATGATTCTAATGATATTGAAGAGATTGATGAAAAGAATTTTTATAAGATTGAAATAACAAGAAGTTTTATCTACGTTCCCAGATCTTTGGATGTCACTGAAGAAGAGTATGAGGTTTTGAAAAGATTGCAACACCGGATGCAGGATGATGAGTATAGAGATGTAGAGGCATAGTCAACTTTTTATCATGTATGGTTATTTATTCAATTTTATGGTAGAGTTCTCAGTCTAGCCAATGTAGATAAAAATTAAACACACCTGTTGGCTTTAAAGTTTACACTTACAAGCTACAGGGTCCAGCACTGCAGCAGTTTGGAACTTTACTCATAATAGTTCGGGTATAGTTTTCAAAATATGTAATGGTAAAACCCCAAACTTTTCCAGACTTCACCACCAACTCGCTCTTCTCAAGAACACCGACCACAGAGCCTTTTGAACTTGATCCAAAGAGTTGTATGAGACTCCACCAGGCTTTCTCTTTGCTCTTCTCCTGGGCCTTGGGAAAGCTTTAATCTTCAGATCTGGTCCGGCCACTTCTGGCAACTACACCGAAAGTGTTATCAGTAGCGATAAAAACTATTTAAATAAAGAACTTTTCTTCCAATCTTCTATGTTTCAGTTCAGCATCTCACAATCAAATACATAGATAATACAATACAATACAATAATGACTGGAGGAGTTAGAAAATTCACCGTTGCTGGTGTCCAATTAGGTCCAATCGAAAAAGCTACACCAAAATCAGAAACCGTTGAAAGATTAGTTGGTTTATTAAAAGAATGTGCCTCAAAAGGAGCCAAATTAGCTGTTTTCCCAGAATTAGCATTAACCTCTTTTTTCCCAAGATGGTACATTGAATCTCAAGAAGAAGTTGATTCATATTTTGAAAAAGGTGATATTACTCAAGGTGTTGTTAAACCATTATTTGACGCTGCTAAAGAACTTGATATTGGCTTTGTTTTAGGTTATGCTGAATTGACTGAAGATAACCATCATTTCAACACTTCTATTATGGTTGATAACAAAGGTTCTATTGTTTACAAATATAGAAAAGCTCATTTACCAGGTTTTGATGAACCAACAGAAGGTATTAAATTCCAACAATTAGAAAAAAGATATTTTGAATATGGTGATTATGGTTTCAAAGCTTACAGAACTAACCCAGAATGGATTGATGCCACTTGTGGTATGTTGATCTGTAACGATAGAAGATGGCCAGAAGCTTGGAGATGTTATGCTTTACAAGGCATGGATCTTTGTATTAATGGGTATAATACTGCTGCTAATGGTACTGCATTATTCGGTGCTAAAGAAGACAAGGCTTTAAGACAATACCACAGTGATTTATCCACCACTGCTAATGCATATTTCAACTCTTGTTTTGCCATTAGTGTTGCAAAAGCTGGTGTTGAAGATGGTCAAGGATTAATTGCAGGTTCAATTATTGTTGATCCAAATGGGAAAGTTATTGCTCAAGCTAAAACTGAAGGTGATGAATTATTAATTGCTGAGATTGATTTAGAAGATGCTGTTAATGGTAAAAAGAAAATGTTTGATTTCTCAAGACATAGACGTCCAGAATTATATGGTAGATTGATTGAACAAAAAGGTGCCATTGAAACTCCATATGAAGGTTAAACATTATTCCATACATATAATTAATAATCTAATATACTTGCGCATTTTATAGACAAAAAGTTGTAAGTTCTCTCTCTACAATTCATTCATTTGAAAACAATGTTGTATTAATATATGTACTTTATTCATTGTTCCAATTAAGCTTTAGTACAACTGAAACAAGCTCCATGAGTAAATGTATCAGTAGCATACATTTTATAAGTTTTTGGGCAATGGAAACATGCTCCTTGAGTGATAGTATCAGTTGCAATGGAGTAACTTGTGAATGCATCAACATAATAATTTGAGGTTAATGATGAAAAAACTGTAATTAAAGTTATAATAGTCGAAGAGGTTAAGAAGTTCATGATTTTGTAGTGGTGTTACAGTTACATTGATAGAAAACCATGATTTCAATTGATATAGCTGGAATGTTGTTTAATATATACCATCAAACTACATCTTTTAATTTCATGTTTAGAATCTGAAACAATCTTTATACAGGTGAAAATATTGGAAATGAACTGGTGGAAAAATTCCAATTTAGAAAAGAACAATTGAAATGATTTGCAAGATGGAGAATAAACTAGGATAATAAATGTGTTTTGTAGTTATTATGAAACTAAAAGCTACATAAATTTAAATTTTAAAGGCAAACCATTAACAAATTATTATATCAACTATCAAATTAAATAAAAAACTAAAGCAAATCTATGTAATAAAAATACAAAACTGAATCAGGCACTTCTTGAAACAACATGAACAGAAGCTAAATCTTTTTCATGTACAGAAATTGCAGAACTATCCATATCTTGACTTTGACCTTCAATTAATTCCAGATCAGAATCTTTTGGAGTATAAGTATAACCTGGATCATCTTCGAAATGCTCTAGATCAGCCATCCATAATTTAGGGAATAATTTACAAATGGCATAATATGAAACACAAGCAACAAAAGTACCTGGAACATATGAAAAAGAATATAGGTAAATAGCACCTTTTGGAATGTTAGTGTTTCCACAAACCCATGCTAAACCTGGTAAATTTGGTGCAATACCAAGTATAAATGCAATAAAACATGGAATGTTGAAACCATGGAAATATGAGTATGGACCATTAGCTTTATATAATCCTGGTAAATTTAATTTTTGTTTTCTTAAAATATAATAATCAACCAACATAATACCAGACATTGGACCCAAAAACATAGCATACCCACCTAAGAATGAAGTAAAAGATTTAGCAGTAGCTTGAATGTACCATGGACAAATAACAGTACCTAAAGCTAAACAAATAAAACTACCTCTTCTTGGAGTAATCAAATTTGGTAACCATAAAGTTAAATCATAAGAGAATGACACAGTGTTTGCAGAAATGTTTGTACCAATGATAGCAAATGCCCAAATAGCAGAAGAAAAGAATTGACCAGCTCTATTTTCCCATAAAGCTTCAACTTGTAATGGATTCCATGTAGTGACACCATACACAACTTTAGCAGCACTGGTGACAATGATACCTAAGATACCACATAAAGTAACCAAGATAACCAAACCAATGAATTGAGGCCACATAACTTGTCTTGGTTTTTTAGCATATCTGGTGAAATCAGAAATGTTTAAAGCTAAAGTGGCCTTTGGACCAATAGCAGAAACAACTTGTCTGAAAAACACAACGGCAACTGGTGTACCATCAATGATATCGGTTTTTTGTCTAAAGATTGGACCGAATCCATGAGCAGCATTAACAGCCCAACCAAACAAAGCAAATCCAAAAAGTGGTAATAAAACAATTTTAACCAAAAATAAGTATCTTAATTGATTAACAGTCATGTATAAGACAGGCAATTGGAAAATGAAGAAGATGAAATAACAAAGCAACATAGCACTGGTGACATGGGCACTTTCAGGTAAATGATTTGGGAAATGATTGAAACTTGGCCAAATGGCAGAAAGCATTGATTGAACACATTGACCACCTTGATAAGTTTGAGTACCAGCCCAAATGACACAAACCATACCTCTAATCAAAACAAAGATGTGACTACCAGAGATACTCTTCCAACCTGCACCAGTACCAGTACCAGCAGCAAAACGACATAAAATAGGGAAACCAATACCATATTCTGCACCAACATAAGCAGTCAACATGGCAGGAACAGAAACAATAACATGTCCAACAACAACAGCAGCAATGGCAAGACCAGGAGATAATCCTGCACTAACTGATGAAGATGAAACTTGATACATTGAAATAGACATTGCTTCAGCAATCCAAAACCCTAGAATTGAAAACCATTCCCATTTACGTTCTGGAGAATATTGAGGCACTGGTTCTAAATGCTTGTTTGATGGTAGTATACCATCTGAATAAAGAGCCTGTTCAGGTTCTATAATGATTTTTCTTTTGACACCTTCCCAACTAACCATTTTTTGTATATATGAGTCAAAGTGTATGTGAATATTAATTAGTTATAATTTAACAGCTTGATCTATTGTGATATGACGAAGCAAGAGCAGCTGTGTAGTTATTTATATGAATCTGAATCATAGACTCTAGATTCTAGAAGATATAAGACCACTGCGATGATAAGCAAGTATGTAGCACTAACACTAACAGTAGAGTTAATTAACAAATTTAACAGTAGTCAGAGCTTAATATGCAGCCAGATAACGGGCAATCTTGAAGCAAAATCCGATCACTTATACAGCTTGAAATAGGAGTGAACACTGAAAGCTGTGCAGCAAGAAGACTCAAGTCTCAGACTGTCAGTGTCAGAAGGCTGTGATAAGCTGAGACTCCTGACCGGTCGAGAAATTAACTTGTCCAGCTATCACACAGCTTTTTGGTGTTTAAGAATTCAAGAAGAAAGAGAAAAAAAAAAGCAGACCAATCAGCAGTGAGCACGCACTTCGATTCTACCTGCTGGAGTTTCTTTTGCTACACCCTAAAAAGCATTTTTCCAGGACTTGGAGGTGAGAAGCCCGTTTTTTTTTGTAGCCAGTAGTTGGCCAACTATCTCTCAGCTAACTGCTACTAGCGTACTGTGCTACTGTAGACACTTCAAAGTTTAAAGTAGTAGAAACAGCTTCTGAAATAGAAATTGCAGTGTAGACTTCCCAAACAGGCAACATGCGGCTACACGTCTGGATTAATTAGAGTTTTATTCTTAATTATATAGATGAATCATGATAGTAGTAGTAATAGAATTAATGGTACCAGCTAGTACCTACTATATACCCTCATTGAAATACCAATAACTCACTCAATTCATCAGTAATATTAAGAATCTTACAGCTAAACCAAATTGTACGTCGATCTGATCACAATTCACTACCAAACAACGGACGTGTAATTGGATACCCATTGTTCTCAATAGTACAGTAATTAATAGCACCCAATCTCGCAACAGGTTTATATTTCTCAATATCAATGGTTTGACGTTCACTATCCATAATATCTTCTCTTACCCAAGCATGAACTCCTTCCACTAGCACTAAAGTACCTGTACTAGAATTCGATGCTGTCCAATTTTGTATACTAACCAATTTAGCTTCAATTGTAAAAGCACTCTCTCCAACTCTTGGAGGTGCAACAATTAATGAATCTTCTGGTGTCAATCCAGCCAATTGAAATTCATCAACACCAATTGGAGAGTTGATTGCTGTATAATTAGCTGCATCAATAAACCATTCAGATATAAAATTGATGGTCAACTCACCAGTTGCCTTAATATTTTCTAAAGTATCTTTTGATTCAACTTCAGGTCTTAAAACATCTGGACTAAAACCAATAGCAAAAATTGGTGGATTTGAAGAAACAACATTGAAAAAACTATATGGAGCCAAATTATTAACACCATTTTTATCTTTAGTAGCAATAAAGGCAACTGGTCGTGGAACAACTCCTGAAATAAATAATCTATAATTTGCCTGTGTACTGGTTGGATTTTTCAAATCAATTCCTATTTTCTTATGTTTTTTCCATTCATTTGAAGTGGCTCCTGAACCTGGAGTCCACTCTTTATTGTATTGATGTTCGAATGGCATTCGATTTGTTTTGGCTATGGTCTTTTGGTTCAAAGTTCAAAGAACAGCTCTAGTTGTATATTAATTTTTCAAGATTAGAAATTTTAGAAATTTAATCTGAGATTCATGCACAAGTTTGAAGAGTTTACCGGTTGTTGATCTTTTATATAACATAATTTATATCTAAATCTCATATAACATCGGCCAAAAAAATCTGTATAATACATGAAGTAGACACTACAGAAACTGAACCTTATTCATCTATTAAATAATTATTATTTCTCTATCTTTCTTCTATCTTCTATGATTTATACAATTCACCATTAACAATTGTATGTGGAGTCTCGTTCAAATAGAAATATTGCATCAAATTCTTAACACAACGTTTTTCAAAATTCTTAAAAGAATCTTGAGTACAAACACCAACATGAGGTGTTAAAGTAACCATATAATTATCCAATAATTCTTGAGAAATTTTTGGTTCAAATTCATGAACATCAAAACCTGCACCAACTAATTGACCTCTTTTCAATGCATCAATAACTGCAGCTTCTTCTACTATTGGACCTCTAGCAATATTAACAATTCTAACTTTTGATTTCATTTTCTTAAAACTTTCAAATGAAATTAAATGATGAGTTTCTGTAGTATATGGACATGAAATGAAAATACAATCACTTTTACCAAAAAGTTCATCAATAGTGGAACAATATTCAACTGTTTCTAATTTTTTCTCTAATTCAGGTTTTGGATTTCTATTATGATAAATAATGTTCATACCTAAACTTTCACAAGTTTTTGCCACTAAAAATCCAATATCTCCCATACCAACAACACCCAATGTTTTCCCATTTGGATTTTCTCCAATGTTTGCAATTTTTTGTGATTGATAATATTCACCAGGAGTTCTAACACAATGTTCAGCAAATGTTAAATATCTAAAAGAATTCATGATTAATGAAATACCAACATCAGCAGTTGCTCTTGAACAAGAATCTGGAGAATTACAAAAAACAATTCCTCTAGAAGTTAAATAATCAACATCAACAATGTCATAACCATGACCACTTTGAACAATGATTTTAACAGATTCAGGTAAATACCTTACTGCATCACCTCTCAAAATATAATGATGGATATATGGGTTTGATTTCAACCATGCAGATCTGCAAATGGCAACAATGTTACCAATTTTACCATGTCCTGGTTTTTTCAATTCTTCAATATAATCTTCCACTGTTGCAAAATCATAGTTAACAATATCGAAATTCTCGTTCAAAGTAGCCCAAGCTTGGTCGTCATGGACTGGATTGTCCCATGGAATGTATAGAATACGTGGCTTAACTGTCATCTTAGCTCCTGCTGTTATAATAGCTTTAAAGAAGAAGAAGAAGAAAGAAGAAGAAGAAGTCCATCCATAAATAAATAATAATAGAATTTAACCTTTCATTATCAGAGATGTCTGGATGCAACGAGTTTTCCGAGAATTGGATCTCTAAATTGTGAGCATCGGAGAGCTCAGAGGTGTAGCAACTACAACAGTTCATGAGTAGTAGAATCATATTTGAGTACAAAAAAATGGATTTAGATATACAACTGGCCTCTAGTTTCCCTGGACTCTTTACTGCTTGAAAAAAGACCTCTTGTAGACGTTTTATAACCAGATCTCACCAAACCAGTAAGTAAATTGACTCCAGCAACAACTCCATCAATGACTTGAACACCAAACGGCTCCACAGCTTGTTCCACTGCTAATTGCATATCACTCATTCCAGCACAACCTAACACTAACACATCACAGTCTTTTTCTTTCACCAAAGTCAAGGCAACATTTCTCATCAATCCCAACACTTCTTCACGAGGTTTAGTATGAAGCTCAGCAACTTTTAAATTAGTACTTAATAATCCACCACAGAACCCATCAAGACCAAAATTTCTAATTGCATCTGCATGTCTGATACTTGATCTATAAACGGTGGTGACAACACCAAATCTCCCACCTAATAATCTAGCAGTATAAAGACCAGCTTCAAAAATCCCACAAACAGGCACATCAAACTCTTCTCTTAAACAGTTCACTAAAGGATGATCACTGAAACAAGCAACTAAGACAGCATCAACTTGTAACACATAGTCATAAGCGTCTCTGAAAGCAGCAGCTGAAGATAAGACACCATCTAAATGACATTCAACAGTAGTTGGACCTGGTTCCACAGTGGTGTAGCCATAGACAGCAACATCTGGAGCACAGTGCTGTTTGACCATTTCAAGACAGTTGAGTGTCATCAACTCAGTAGTGTTTGGATTCAACAGTAGAATTTTATAAGCAGCATCTTGAGCACCGACTTTAGGCAAACTAGCTAATTCTTTCATTTTTTCTTTTTATCTTTTAACTCTACCTTATTATAGCTGTAGTGTTATAGTTATAACTTATTAGAGCCAGCTACACCACTTTTATACAACATTAAGGTAGCTGTAGGTGTATAGAATATTTTTTTTTTTGTTTGTTGATGATTGGATGCTGCTGGATAGGAGTTCTTTTGCACTACTCCGGTTTATCTACAATATTACCCAATTTGGACCCGCACTGTATTCACCGATGCTGCCATTTGATTTAATTCATCTCTACAGATCACTTATAAGAAGGCAACAGGAACTTGGAAGTATAAATACTGAAATAAAGTCGTTTATTCTTTTTTTCTTTTGATCTTAATAAACATATTGATAGATATAGAAAGATTATGACCGAAATATTCGATACTGTGGTGTACAACGGTTACATTGTCACTCCTTCAGACATTCTACCTCCATCAGTTTACTTGGGTATCAAAAATGGTGTTATTGCAGCAATGTCCGTGACCCCATTAGAAGGTAAAGAAATGATTGATTGTGAAGGTGCTTATATCACACCAGGTGGTATTGATTCCCATGCTCATATTGATCAAGATAATGCTCCAACTGGTGATAATTTTGAAACTGGTTCAAGATCTGCTATTGCTGGTGGTACAACAACTATAATTTCATTTGCTATTCAACCAAAGGGGAAATATGATTTACATGATATTGTTGATGATTATCATAAAAGAGCAAGTATTGGAAGTTATTGTGATTATGGATTCCATTTAGTTTTATCAGATCCAACTGTTGAGTTATTGGAGCAAATGGGCGAAATTAAAGAGAAACATGGTATCACTTCAATCAAAATTTATACAACTTATCCAAGATATAGATTAAATGATGATCAGATTTTAGATATTTTATTAGCATCTAGAAAATTGGGTATAACTACAATGATTCATGCTGAAAACTCTGATTTAATTGATTTCATAAATAAGAAATTAGAAGCTAAGAAGTTAACAGATCCATTTTATCATTCAGTTTCAAGACCAATTGCTGCAGAAGAAGAAGCTTCATATAGAGTTATTGCATTGGCAAAAGTCATTGATGTTCCAATTTTGATTGTTCATATGAGTGCAGAAACAGCTTTAAATCATGTTGAGAAAGCACAACGTGAAACAATCCCAATTTTCGCAGAAACTTGTCCTCAATATTTATTTTTAACTAGTGAATATTTAAAACAAGGTTGTTGTCAACATAAACATCCAGAAGATAATTTTGAAGCAGCCAAATTCGTGTGTTCCCCACCTTTAAGACAAGATCAAAAAGAACTAGATGCTGTTTGGAACAAGATCAATAATGGAACAATAACTGTTTTTTCATCAGATCATGCTCCAACTAAATTTGACAATAAAAATGGTAAGAAATTGGGTCTTGTGAAAGGAATCCCACATTTCAAGCAAATTCCAAATGGTTTACCAGGATTAGAGACAAGATTACCATTATTATTCTGTTATGGTGTTGAAACTGGAAGAATTACACCACAGAAATTTGTTGAAATATGTTGTTCTAATCCTGCAAAATTATATGGTCTTGGGCACAAGAAAGGTTCTATTGCAGTTGGTTATGATGCTGACTTAACCATTTGGTATCCAAAGGGTAAAATGACTCCATTTAAATTGGATAATTCTATGTTACATCATGATATTGATTATTCACCATTTGAAGGTATGGAATTCAAAAACTGGCCTAAAAAAACCATTTTAAGAGGTGTTACTGTCTGGGACAGAGAAAATCAAGGATTGTTGGGTAAATTAGGGTTCGGTGACTACCTCAAGAGAAACAGTTCTTCAATGCAAGGTCCAATCAGTGATTTGAATCCATTGTTTGAATAATCGCATAATTTTTTGTATAAAGTTGATTTTTCTCTTTTCCCTTCACACCAAAATAAATTATAAATGACACATAAATCGAGTATTATATTCTGTAGAGCATTAAATTCCCAATTGGACCAGCCTCGAAACCACATGCTGGAAAAGAATTTAAAATTTTACCACACTTATAAATTTTGATTTTTTTTTAAAAAAAAACACCAATATTGCAGTACAATATATTGAAGTTGAATAGCAGGAAGATGCCAAAGACACCAGTCACAGCAAAGTATTTGTCGGTGAAAAAGTATGGAAGAGCACATCTAGCGTGCAAACGCTGTCGATCACACAAAGTCAAGTGTTCAGGAGGTGAGTTTTTATAGCTGGTTTGAAAGATTTACATAGAATTAGAGGACATGTTAACATTAGAAAGAACATCCAAAATGCAGAAACTGTATCACCACTGATTCACAGTGTTTGTATCCAGCAAGAGACAGGATAGTGACGTTGCATGAGAGTGAGATTGAGAGACTTTATAAGAAGATCGAGCAACTGGAGAATCAACTAGAATCTGGAGAGAAAATTGATAATAATAATGCTGCTGCTGAAGAGGAAGAGAAAGAGAAAGAGAATAATGACGAGGAGCCTGTTGGATTGGACAATGCTCAACTAGAAGCCAACAACGTACCAAAGGAAATTTTAAATCGTTCTTCAGACTCTGAATCCAATTCTGTTGTTTTAGAAAACAGTTTATTTCAAACTAATAGAATCACCGATAGTTCATTATATTCATTTTTGGATTTTGAAGGAGACCAGGATATCGTGATGCATGGGAATAATTTAAGATACTATTACAACGACCCAACAGAAAACAACCATGTCAGTGGGATTTTATCCTTACCAAACAAACAATACGCAATTTATTTAGTAGAAACAGTGATAAATTTCATTGGACATGAATACTTCTTGTTTGATGCACCAAAGTTCCTTAAAGAGATCAATGAGAATTATGATTTGAAATTGAAAACCGATGATCCATTATGGTTATGCTATTTTTTCATAACTTTAGCTATTGGTGAACAATATTTAAATAATTCACTTAGTGTTGAAGTCCCTGGTGTCAATTATTTTAATATGGCTTTGAAATTGTTTAGGTTTAATGTTGAAAACCCAACTATTCAATACATCCAGACGTTGTTATTGTTTGCATTTTATAATCAAGGTTTGAATAGATCAAACACTGCTTTTTTCAATTATGGATCAGCAATTAGATCTTGTTTAATCATGGGTTTACATAAAAAAATCAAAACTTTTAATATAGAAGAGATTGAAAAAAGAAGAAGATTGTGGTGGACTTGTTATGTAATGGATAGCATATGGTGTGCTAAATTATGTCAACCAATTCATGTCGATTCAAATGATATTAACGTTGAAATTCATTCATTATGTTCATTAGATGATGATTTCAATACAGATATTTTATATTACAATAGTGAATTGGCACTTGTGATAGGACAAGTTATGAAAACAATTTATAATTCAACAATAAGGAAAACATTATCAGATTTATTAAAAATGTTGAAGAAATTAGATGATTTCCAAGAGAAAGTTTTACCTAAAAATTATAAAGATAAAATATTAAATAATAAAGGAAGTCGAGCAGTGGCAAATTTATATTTGAGATTGAATCAAATTGTTATAATAACATTAAGACCATTGATTTTGTTGTTATTTTCCGGAGAACAACAAGTTAATATGGAAGATACTACAGAAATAAATCAAGCCATCAAAAAATGTGTTTCTGCAGCGTGTGGGAACATCAAAATTTTGTATCATTTAAGAAAAATTGGTATGTTTTCTAATTTTGGGTTTTGGGATGCTCGTTATTTATTTTCTTCATTATTGATTTTATACATGACTGGTGATTCATATTTAGAGCTGATTAAACTTGGAAGAGAAATGAATAAAAAAATGAGTGATTCTGGTAATTTCACTGCAATTGAGAATGAAATCAGATTTACTGAACTGGATAATTTATTCCATAGAATTAAAAATGGAGGTGAAGCTAGTAAAGAAGAATTTAACACACCTGCTGTCCATCACCCACAACAATCACTTAGAACTCCGTCACAACCATCAAACTCACCATCAAATCAACAGCAACAGCAAATGCCCCAACCAAACAACTCTTCCATCAGTCCTACCAGTTTACTGCTAGACGATATTACAAACACTTTCAATCAAGGTTTTGATTCTGAAGAATTCACTAATTTATTCCAGCCTTTATCCACCGAGTTGCAAAGTGATATTTGGAAAAACCTTACAACTAATTTGAAATCGTGGGACTCTACGGGATATTAGAACTCTTTATAGTCATTCAATCAATTCATCTAAATCCATGATATTTCTTGTAATTTTTGTTACAATACACAAAAATTTGTATGCGTGTAGCAGTTGGATATATAAAAAAAAAAGTTCAATTTTAACACCGAGTTCATTAATTACACAACAGTCGACGGTGAAATCACCAATCTTGCAACCCAAGCTACTCATCAATCACAGCATAAAAAGAGAATGTTTGGATTTGGATGGATAGGAACAGTAGAGCGTTTTGAAGCAGAGAAAACAGTGGAGTTTGAGACTAAAGACGGTAAAAAGATCTCGATTTCAGAGATAGCTGATCAAGTTGTTGGATTGAAGGACAAAGAAAAGTTCAGACTCAACCCATGGCTGCTGAATGGGGACTTACAGACGATATATTTGGGGCTAGCTGATTTCAGCAAGAAGTTTCTGGTGTATTATGGCAGAAAAGTTATTCCATTTGAAGATGGTGGGTCTACAGCTATTGATTTCGTGCTAGATGACAAGGGAATTGATGATAAAGAGTTCCATGAACTGGCTAAGGCTACTAAGCCAGCTGAATATCCAGACTTGCATCCAAGAACCAGACTTTTGTCACAAGAAGAATTATCTACACAATTCTCTACTGATTCCAAACCTATGGTGCTAGTTTTCCATGGACTTGGAGGTGGTTCATATGCACCAAATGCTCGTTCCATATGTCATACTTTTACGAAAAGACATGGATTTGAAGCTGCTGTTTTCCATACCCGAGGATGTGGAGGTTCGAAATTAACCACTCCAGAGTTATATTGTGGATTAGTTACTGATGATGTTAGAGAATTTATTAAAGTTATTAAACAAACATTCCCAAATAGACCATTATATGGAGTTGGATTATCATTTGGAGGTGCTTTGCTATCTAATTACATTGCAGAAGAAGGTGAGAATTCACCATTTGTTGCGTGTGCAGCATTATCAAGTCCATGGGATTTTGTTGATTCTTCGTATCATCTGCAAACTAGAACTGTTTCCAACTGGGTTTTCCAAGGTGTTGTGGCTTCATACCTGTCGGATATTTTAAAAGAGAATAGAAAAGAACTTGAAGGTTTATCACCACATTTCACTGCTGAAAAAATTGATCGTAAATACAAGTCTTTAGTGGAATTTGATAATGCTTTCACAGCTCCTTTTTATGGATTCAGCAGTGCTTTTGACTACTACCGTGCAGCAAGTCCAGTCCAACGTCTCAAATTCATTAAAACTCCATTGCTTATCCTCAACTCCACTGACGATCCAATTGTTGGAGTTCAATCAATTCCAACTTATGAAGCCACAAGAAACCCATATGTGATAGTGGCCAAAACAGATATTGGAGGGCATGTTGCTTATATTCAAAAAGATGGTGAGTTATGGGGAGTGTTGAAGATAGCCGAATTTTTCAATAAGATTCAAAATATTGCGGATACTTCAGTGAAAATTGCTAGTGATTATCATCCACCAATACCCAAATTTGATGAGAGATTGAGAAAGAAGTATTGATTCTGTTATTCTATTGGGGTGGGGTTTTCTCTCCCATAATTTAGATCCAACAATAAGTCGTTCTTTTTGCTTTAGATCAAAGTCCAGGAATGAAACTAGCTACTAGACACAATAATATTAAAAAGCTGCAATCAACTACTCTTTTTTCTCCAACTAATTCCAATACACACAATTCACTATATAAATCACTTAATGGTAAATCGAAGTTGAAAATTCCACTAATGTAATAAGCTGCGCAACTTTGAATAAATAATATTTCTACCCGATGAAAAAACAGCTTGCACTGTGGAAATTAAATATTAAGCTCTGCACACAACCAAACTAATCCGATAAACAGGACACTGGATGGATGATGGTACACCATATCGACATGGGAACTACAGAAACTGTTTTTGGCAGCTCATCCATAGATGGGATGACTGGTTTCAGCAAGATTAATAATGATGATGATAATAATAATCTACCAGAAAACAACACATTGATGATAAAAGAGATGAGAACTTCATGCACTGGATGTCGTTTGAGAAGACGTCGATGTGATAAACAGAAACCAATATGTAAAGACTGCTTAAAACTGAACATCCCTCAAGAATTATGTTTATATCATACAAATGTTGGAATCATTGATAAAAATGTCAAAGAAACATTGAAAACATTAAAAAGAAGAAATAAGCTACTTATAAAAGAACAATTGGATGCTAAACATACATATGAACGGAAATTGATACCCAGTTTAAAACAAAGAAATTTTGAGTTTCAAAAGTCACAAATCCCAATATTGAATCCAAGTGAAATTGATTTATCTGATTTTAGATTAAGAGAGAAATTTGATACTGATAGAGATAGAACTGGTTATTCTGGAAGAACTGGTTGGAATTCGATTGCATTCATCAATGAAGATGCATGGAATTTTAGTAAACTTTTTAGAAGTAGTATCATTAAAGCTAAAAAAAATTATGATAGTAAAACCAACAATTTAGTTAATGAATCAAATTCTCATGTTGAATTTCAAAATATTAAGGATAAAATTGCTGATATGTTATTTCAAATCAAACCTTTGGATATAAAAGTTTTACATGAATTATTGTTTTTAATTATCAAATCATTACCATCTTATAATATAATTAGATTAACTATAGCCAAATATTTCCAATTTAGTGATTCAAGGATAATTCAAATGGATCAACAAATTTTTTTAACAAATTTTCAAAAATGGTTTGGATGTCATCAACAAAATGGTTCAATAATTTTAAATGTTGAATTATTAAAAGAAAATAATAAAGATTCATTTACTCAAGTTTTCCAAATTTTTACTACACTTTGTGCTTTATTGGTGATAATTTCATTAAGATTAATGTATCAACAATTATCATTATCAAATGATCAAAAATCATTAAATTTCATGTTATTTTTACATTATGCAGAATATTTAATGGATTTATCATTTTCATTTGGGAATTTAAGAGAAAGTTCAATTGAATTATTATTATCATATTTGATTTTGAAATATTTTTATGAATTGTTACCATATGGAGAAAGAGATGGGACAGATGGTACCACTTTAAGAAGAAGATTAAGCACCACAGTAACAATGGTGAAAGAAAGATTTAGATTAGATGATGTTGAATTCAAACCAGATGAATTGATTGATTTAGATATTTTTACAAGTCCAGTTCGACATGGAATTGAACTTGTTTTATTATGTGATGTGATTGAAAGTTTTGAATTAGGGATTCCACCATTAATTAATGAAAATGATTTATTAAAATTTGAGAAAATTGTTAAAACTGATTTGAGATATGAAGGTACAAATATGATAATTGCAATGAATAGAGTTTTGAATAAATATCATTTGAATGAATCAATTTTAACTCCATTAGAATATGTTGAATTTGTTGAAAATGACGTAATTTTAGAATTACAACAAGTTTTTTATCTATGTTTTGATGATATTGAACATGTATTGGAAAATTTCAGGAATTTTAAACCAAATGAAGAATCAAACAACAACTCAACAGAATTTGCTACAAATGTTTATACATGTGCAATTACTATACTTTATTTAACAATTATTCAAACTTTTTATCAAACAATTGTTAATAAAATGACAAATTTTAAAAAACAATTTGATTTTAAAACAGTTGAGAAATTTTTACTTAAATTTAGAATTTTATCAATGAAATATTGTTATTTAATTTATTTTGTTGATCTTGAAATCCTTAAAATTTTCCAAAATTTTTTAACAAATGAGAATTCAATGTCATTATATCCAAATGATTTAATTTTTTTCCTTTATACCTTTTTAACAATATCAATTAAAAGAGTTAGATTATCAATAGAAATATTAGTTATTCAAGAAGAAACATTTGATTTTAAAGATATGATTAAATATATGGAGAATTCCGATTATGATTTTCAAAATCCAAAAGTTGATCATAAATTTTTCAATAAATTTATACCCAAATGTCCCACAATTAAAGAATTACAAGATAGAAAATTTGATAAAGATGAAGATGCATTAATTGCGAAATTCAAAGATTCATTGATAAATGGAAGAAATGCAATAATGGTTAGTTATAAATTTGTTGTTGAATATCTTGAATGTTTGCATAATGATAAATTAGATTTGAAATTTTTGAAGAATAATTATGATTTTTATCAAACTGTTATTACGTTATTTTTTGGAATGAATTATTTGGTTGCAAATAGAGATTTATTTATTGATAAAGAAATTAAACCAAAAGCAAAAGAGAAGACTAGAAATGGAATTAAACAAGAAATTCCTGAAGAACTCTCAACAAAACATATTCCAATCAACGTTTCAATACCACAATTACCAACTCAATCATCACCAAAAATTGAAGAAAACTTGGGTTTGAAAAATATGAAAATTATACCTGACCCTGTACCTATACAACTAGATCATACAATGTTACAATCAGGAATGAATCATTCGAATCAATTTCAATTTCAATTTCCAGGCACCCCGGATACTGGGTTTAAGAACGATATTTTGTTTGATAATGGGGTTGATTTCAATTTGGAATCGATTGTTAATACAGCAACAACCAACACATTTGATCAACTACGTCATGTTAATATTAAGTCTGTACCATTACAATTTGATGACGGAACGGTTACCAATTCATTTGAGGAATATTATAGAGATTTCATGAATAAGAACTTTACCCAATATTCTAGCAAATAAGAAAAGTTTTAAACCAAAAAGAAAAGAAAAGAAACTGTGTGTCTGGACGGCTTATTAAAGTTAATTTTGTAGACATTTCTTGTACCATTTATTTCTATTTTCACATCACATGATCACAACAGTCAACTTGATTCTTAATGTCAAGCTAAGCCGTTAAAACTTAAAACTTATAAATGTCGAGAGTCGAGACTCGAAACCAATGATTCCAGAAATTAGAATCCAGATCAGGGCCCAGGCTGAAGCACTGGAAATTGGAATCATGGAATGTGTTCAAAACTAAGACTTGAACGAGAATCAAACGAAAATTGAGTTCCAAACAATAAAGATCAGATGTCACCTGTGTTACGTGTAACGTGTTACAAAGCTTCCTGAAGCACCGTGCTGCTGCTGGCATCGAACGATCAGCCTTCCACTGTGTTCCACACGTTAAGCACTACAACGTTGCACGTACATCAAAAATAAGTGCTTACTGCTCAAATTAATTTAGTTTTTTTTGGGAATAAATTTCTGGTTTTTCATTTATACACAAGTTCACAACTTTATCTAACAACTGAATTTTGCCACCAGCGCTTAGTGCTTTCTACAACTACAGCTACAACTACAGCTACCAGCTACAACTCAAGCTACAGATGGCAAGAGACCCGACGCTGGCTTCGTGCACAGGCTGCCGCTCCAGAAGACGCCGCTGCGACAGGAAGAAACCCATTTGCACCAGCTGCTCAAAACTCAACCTGCCCGCGGAGCTCTGTGTCTACCACGCCTACGTGAGCATCAGAGACAAGAACCCAGAGGAGACGCTGGACATCGTCAAGCGCGACAACAGGGAGCTCATGCGCCAGGCATACGAGGCAAAGCACGCCTGGGAGTACACCATGAAACAGAAAATAGGGAAAATAAACCAGTACGCTAGAACCCCAGATCCTGATCAAGTGGACCCAAACGACTACCTGCTGCGAGACAAGTTCGACACCCCAGAGAGAACTGGGTATGTTGGCAGAGTTGGGTGGAGTGGAATCGCCCAAACTAATAAAGCTGCGTTTCCTGCAAATAGAATCTTTAGATCTAAAATTGATGTGAAAAAATTGAAATTTGATAAAGAGAAAAATAAATTAAATGATGCATTTTTAAGTCAAAGAGATTTTAATGAAATTAAAGATGCTATAATGGAAACTTTGTTGGGAATGAGACCAATGGATTATCAAGTTTTCCATAATTTATTAGCCTTAATATTAAGATCTTTACCTTCTTTTGAAATTATTCATATTTCAATTGCTAAATTTTTCCAAAATGAAACTGGAAGATTCATTAAATTAAATGAACATGATTTCACAAGTAGAGTTCAAATGTTTTTCAAACAAAACAAATCAGATGGATCCATTGAAACAAGATTTGTTATCCCAGATGAAATGATTTTTGATACTTTAGGTCTAGTAAGTTTAATGTTGGCTGTTATTGCTTATCCATTAATGTCACAACAATTAAATAAAAATCAAAATCAAAATCATAAATCAGGTTTTTTCAATAATTTCATTTTATTCATTAATTATGCAGATTTTTTAAATAATGTTGCATTTTCATTCATGAATTTAGAAAATTCTTCAATTGATTATTTTTATAGCTATTTATTTATAAGGTTTTTCTATCAATTTTTACCTTATGGTGAAAGAGAAGGTACTGATGGTACCGTGTTACGTCGTTCAATTGGGTTTTCATATTCTGCATTCACTCAAAAATTTAATAGAGACTCATTATTAAACTTCAATTCATTACCAGAAACAGTTAAAACTGGATTTGAATTCATTTTATATGGTGATATCTTGGAAAGTTTTGAAACTGGTACCCCACCAGTTATTAATATTGATAATATCCATTATAATTATGTTAATGAATTGATTCCTCAAGTTTCAAATGCAATTATCATGTTAAACAGAATTTTAATCAAGTATTTTGATCATGAATCAATATTATCACCAACAGAATTTGTTCAATTTGTGGAAAATGATATCATTTTTGAATTACAAAATTTAATTTATATTAATTTTGATAACGTTGAAATTTTATTGAAAAATTTATCAAATTTTGATGTTGATAAAAATTTAACTTCACCAATTCAATTATCTGTTTTAATTCATAAAATTGCAATTGTCTTACTAACTTATACAATGATTCATTCTTTTTATGAAACAACATCAAGAAAAGTTATTGATTTTAAACATTTATTTGATCAACAAACAATTAATCAAACAATTGATAGATATAGAATCTTATCTGTGAAATATGCATTTTTAATAAGTTTCCTTTCAGTTGATATCTTAAAAGCTTTCCAAAACGTTTTAAAACATCCAAATGCATTATCTTTATATCCAAGTGAACCTTATTTTTTTCTTTATACTTTTATTACAACAGGAATAAGAAGAGCTGGTACTGCTTTCAAATTAATCATTTGTGAAAGAGAAGAAATTGATCTCAATCTTTTTTCAAGAACTCTTAAAAATAATGAATTTGATATGGTTAATCCAAAAGTTGATCATAAAAAATTATTCCCATTAATTCCCAAATGTTTTTCAGTAAAAGAATTGAAAGATAGAAAAATTGATTTTAATACAGAAGAATTGATTGCTAAATTTGGTAAGAAATTATTAAATGGTAAAGTTGTTCTATTATTTATTTATAAATTTATTTTGGAATATAATGCAACTTTACAAAATGATAAATTAAATTTAGATTTTTTAAAAGATAATTATTTATTTTTCCAAGTTGTTATGATCACTTATTTTGGTTTAAGTTTTTTCACTAAATATCTAAATGTTTTAACCAGTTATGGGAATATATCTGAAAATAAAATAGATGATGAAAAAGTCGTAAATTTTTTAAGTGCAATTAAAGCTACTAATGTTTTAAATACAAGCGATTTACCAAGTCCATCACCAACAACACCATCATCATCAATTTCAACAAATTCAAATTCAGGCTTTACTATTGAAATTGAAGAAAAACCACAACAATTTAATAATCAAGCAGAAATTCCACCAACTTTTATTCCAACAACAACAACTGCATTTAATCCAGCAACAGGAACACAAAAATTAGTTGATTATGATAAATATAAACAAGTTGGACAAGAATGGAAACCACAAGAAAGTTATGGAGTTAAAACTTCAGAAGTTAAAAATGATTTTTTGTTTTCCAATACAGATCAATCTAATTCAGATCAATTTGATACAGCAAATAATAATGATCCATTTTTAGATTTATCAAACATTCAAGATTTCAATTTCAATTTAAATACAATTTTCTCAAATTATAATGATATTAATTTAGATGAACAATTTTCTAGAGTAGAATTCAATGAAGAAAATTTAATTCAAAATTTTGAAGATAATTCAACAAGTGATAATTTTGGAAATTTTTATAAAATTTTCATGGAGAAAAATTTTAATGATGTTATAAATGATAATTCAAGTGTTATTCCTTCTTTAGTTTCAGCTAATGGGAGAACAAATTCTGGTAATAGTCAAATTTGAAATTATTTTTATTTTTCAAGTCAATTAGTTGTGGAATGTGATGCAAATGTTTACAGAGTCATTGAAATTAGTGATATGGAAACTCTACAAGTAAGGTTTCAATATTCATATCTGATTAAAAACTTTCCTAGCATACTGCAATCCATCACTTAAATTACCCCAAATTCAGCAAAGTTCATAAATTCAACCTCCCCAATTTAAGCAACCAGAACCGACTTCAACAACATCAGAACTATACCCCAAAAGTAGACCTCGTTATCAAAACCAGTACCAGCAATTGCAGACATTAAAACCAAAGGCATGAATTCCGGAGCTGAAAATAAGTCTTTAATTGCCACATTTTTGATATTGAAGTTAATTATATTACCATTAGTATTATAATTTTTTATGTTCAAATCTTCAAAGTTGTTTAAAGTATCCAGAGCTTTAGAAATCAGAATAAATTTAACACAATTTATTCACTTCTTTCTAGATTGATCCTTTCCAACCTGGCCCATATAGTATTCTTATGATAGCATCTTGAAAAATTGATTTAAAAAATAAATACTCAACCCATGAAGTTTTTGATGGAATGGTGATAAAATTGAGAATAGAAATCACAAGAATAAACACAATGTCTAAAATGATGGCCAGAATTCTACTATCAATACTGTTGACCTCTTGTTTTTTCCCATTGTAAATTTTTTTGAGAGGAATAATAGAAGTGATGAATGGAATTATTATATGAGTGAAAAAAAATGAAATATTACCTAAAATAAACATGATCAAATCCAGTATAATGATAATTAGTCCAAAGATTGAGTATTTATAAATGTTCAAAATCAAACATTTGATAAAATGCAAAACTGAACCATTTGAATTGAATTTAAGGTTATAGTTATTAGCATTCAACAAGTGAGTCAAACCTATTAAAATTTAACAAAAATAAAAATAAACTTACAATGGGGTTAAATATAAATCTCACCGGAAAATTACCAACTTTAGCAGATATTTCAGAAATGTTAGATAAATCTGATGTTATATATCTATCATATTTTTCTAAAATAGTTGACATCTTACTTGGGTTGTGGGATGTGTTTGATTAAACATCTTGCACATGTGAGAGCCCAATTCTATAGCAATTGTTGAGATTATAGCGAGGTCTAAGAAGAAACTTGGTAACATTTTGTAAGCCACTTAATGTTCATTTAAAAGCTGTATCATCTTGTTGATGAATATGTGATTGACTCTGTGGTTGAACTGAAATTGGAATTTAAGAACTTTGATCTTGTTGTGAATCATGGGGGTTTTCTTCAATTATTATTTGAGTATTAGGAGGTATATTAATCACCCGATCATTAATTTTAAGTTGAGCATGGTTAGAAACTTGAATGAGAATTTGATTCATTTTTGGAGTTTGAGATGGTTGATGAACATGTGGAGTAGACTGCGGACGAAATTGTTCAATGATTTTTTCACCCAGATAATCTTTCAGCTCTTGCAGTTGTCTTTCATCTACGTTGGTATTCAGATTAATGTTGTTTTGAGGTTGGTTATTGTTATTGATGATATTGGTTGGATTTTGTGGGTTGTTTGTATCTGATTGTTCCAAATCATCATGAGAGTGTCTATGGGGTTTGAAGTGGCGACGAAAGGAGCCTCTAGACATTTTGTTTTGATTGTAATATAGATGGCTGATAATAAAGTGTTAATTTAAACTATCTTAAAAATTATATTTAATTATAAAAAACTAATTTGATCAATGGTACAAAACCCTGAATTTGAATTTTAGTACAAAAAACTTATGATCACCATTATTTATACTGGTCAAATTAGAGACATAATGTTTTTTTTTAATATAATGAATTAATGATGGAGAGTTTATACAAAATTGGCATAAACTATCGTATATTTCTCTCATTTTTTTCTTTTTTTTTTTTTAATCTCTTGCCTTAAATAATACATGTGCTTTATAATATTTAATTAGTTAATAATTTTTTGCCTTATATTGGTACTACGGATTAAACAACTATAATAATTTAAAGATAAAAAATGAACTTTTAGCCTGGTTAGTTTATTACAATTTACTAGCTTCGAATATTGACACAAAAAAAAGTATCAAAACATCCAGACATCATCATCAAATTTTAAATTATAATAAAATTAATTCCAACATTGCAACGATGGAAAGAAAGTCTGTTCCAATTCATCAAATTCAGTCGAAGATCAGACTTTGTACACTTGAAGAGATAGAAAGTTGAAAGAAAACATCCAATTAGATTCTCCCACTGATTGGCCGTACGTGCAGAAATCTTAAGATCCCAAGGCTCTCCTGCAACTATTCCGCAAGTTGTTCAAAAGTGTCGTCTAATCTTGATTTTAGTATAATAATATAAAAAGGCTATCAACTTCCATAATTTTAATCACATATATTTGTAATTCAAGTTAATGTTCAATAATAAACAGATAAAAGACAAAAAAAAAAGATGACTAAATACTGTGTTGTTGGTGCTGGTATCATTGGTTTATATACCACATTCCATTTAATTGAAACTTTAGGAATTCCAGGATCAGAAATCACAATAATTGCTGAATTTTTACCAGGTGATCAATCAATTAATTATACATCACCTTGGGCAGGTGGGAATTTTTCATGTATTTCACCAAATGATAAAGAAACTTTAGAATTTGATAAATTTACTTATAAAAATTTGAAAAATTTACAAATTAAATTAGGTGGAGCAATTAAATGTGGATTAGATCAAAGACCAAGTTGTGAATATTGGGATCATTATCCAGGAGATGATAAAATTAATTCATTGAAAAAATATTTAAAAGATTTTAAAATTATTGATAAATCAAATTTACCCAAAAATGTTGAATTTGGTATAACTTTTACAACATGGGATTTTAATTGTCCAAAATTTTTAACAAATTTTTTAAATTATTTACAAGAAAAAGCTGGTGTTACCATTATAAGAAAAAAATTAACACATATTTCACAAGCTTATTTACCTAAAACCAAAATTGTTTTCAATTGTTCAGGAATTGGTGCTAAAAAATTGGGTGGAGTTGAGGATACTAAAGTTTATCCAACAAGAGGACAAGTTGTTGTTGTTAGAGCACCACATATTCAAGAGAATAGAATGAGATGGGGTGAAGATTATGCTACTTATATTATTCCAAGACCTTATTCAAATGATGAATTAATTTTAGGTGGGTTTTTACAAAAAAATAATTGGACTGGAGATACTTTCCAATTTGAAACTGAAGATATAATTAAAAGAACTACTGAATTATTACCTCAGATATTGGATAAACCTTTGGAAATCATTAAAGTTGTTGCAGGTTTAAGACCAAGTAGACATGGAGGTGTTAGAATTGAATTAGAAGAGATTGAAGATGATAAGATTTTGATTCATAATTATGGAGCTTCTGGTTATGGATATCAAGCAGGGTTTGGAATGGCTGCTAAAGCAGTTCAATTGTTGAAAGATTGTTATAATAATAAAAGAGTAGCTAAATTGTGAGATATTTGTTTTTGAACCTTTGAAATTGGATCAATTTTTTTTTTCTTTTTTTTTTCTTCTTGGATAGTTAGACATCTGAAAGCTCTGTATGATAGTTATTGAGTGGTTAAACTACGGAGAATCAGTGATTTGGTCTCTAAATAGAGAAAATTAAATATGCAAATTAATATAACAAAAAATGCCATAATCACTTAGTAATCAGTATAGTATAAACTTTTATTCTTCACAAGATTAATGCAATTTATTCGACATGATTTTAAATAGCACACAAGTTTTCAATTGATACATCGGGTTATTTGTCCAATTTTTTTTTAATTTCCAACAGTTTCCTCAAGATTTTTCAAATTTTTTATAGTACTGTCTTTATATTTTTTTTTCTACCAAAAAAATAAAAAAATTATTCACAGATTTTTTCAATATTTCAACATTTAATTCAATTAAAGATTAAAAGATGTCAGTTACAGAAGTTGTTGAATGGGCAGTTTCACAAGGTGCTGAAATCCATCCAAAAATAAAATTTAGTTCTAGTATTGAAAATATTGGAATTTCAGCCATATCTCAAGATTCAATTGAATCAAATACACAACTTTTTAAAATCCCATCCAAATTATTTATAACTCCAATTCAAGCTGAAGAATATTTCAATGTTAAAGTTAAAGATAGAAATTCTTTAACTATGTTATTGTTAGCTAAATTGAAATTTGATAGGAACCCTACTGAATTAAAAGGAGTAAAATTAAATGAATATTATAAACCATATATTGAATATTTACCTTCAAGAGACGAGACAGGATCACCTGTATTTTGGGGTTTAAATGAACGTAATTTAATTAAAGGAACAGATTTAGGTAATTCACTTGATTCAAGAATTAAAAAATTAGTTGAAAATTGGTATGAAGTTTTAAATTCATTAACGTCTATGTTTGAAGTTAATTCAACAGATTTATCATTTTATCAAACTTTTATGAATGAACCAAAATCAGAAAATTTCATTAATTATTTTAAAGCACCAATTAATTCATGGACAAGTTTCCCTGCTTTCCTTTGGAGTTCAATTATTTTTAGTTCAAGAGCATTCCCATTTCTCATTACCGGTGATAATAAAGCTAAAGATATTAATGAAGGGTTTTTATTACCAATAGTGGACTTATTAAATCATGATAATGAAACAAAAGTACATTGGGAAGTTATTGATGGTGAATTTATTTTTAAAACTGAACAAGATATTAATTCAAGTGGTGTACAAATTTTCAATAATTATGGTGAAAAATCAAATGAAGAGTTGTTATATGGATATGGATTTGTTATTGACAAAAATAAATATGATTATACTACTTTATCATTAAGAATCCCACAAATTGATGAGCATAAAAAGAAAAATTTCAAATTAGATAAATTAGTTATTGATTCATCAAATCAAGTTTCATTTAAATTAAGTATCACTAATCCATTACCAGAGGAATTAGTTCAATTGTTTGCATATTTAGTTAAAACTTCAGATGAAAAAACCACCACATTAAGAAACAAATTAGAAGGATTACAACAATTATCTAATATCATTATTTCTAAGCTAGATATTTTAAAACAACCTTTATTAATAATTGATGGGAAAGTTGAAGATAATTTTTTAAAAATCAGTAAAACTTATAGAAATTCACAGAAATTGATTTATCAAACCACATTTGAAACAATAACAACATTAGAAAAATCATTAATTAAACAATATAAACCATTATCATTTAAAACAATTTTTAAAAAAGATGTTGTTTTCACCAACAGTTTATTATTAACATTTGCCATTACAGATTATGAACAATTATTGAAAAGTAATGAAATTGATAATGTTGTATTATTATGGTTGATGAGATTAAGTAACAAGAAATATATTAAAGAAACCAAGTTGTTATTCCCAGATTGGATTTTATTAAAATTACAAAAAATCCAAAAAACTTATAAAATCACCGAAAATGATGTTAAAGAATTTGCCAGTTATTATAAAACATTATTCCCAGTACTAAGTGATAAAATCCCTGAAGTTTATAGCAAAGGAGATTGGAGTATTAAAACCATGATTTTTTGTAATGAGCTGAAGAACGAAATAGCGTTCAAAAGAGCTGCAAACAACGAGGTTTTTTTCATTCATGATGTTGAAATAGATTGATGAAGTGTGTATAAACTGTTGGATTCAATTCTTTCTACCAAAATTACTGTAAATATCTCAACTTCTTCATAATAAAAATTTCTTCACTTTAAAAAAAAATATTCGACCGAAAAAAACATAAAAAAAAAATAAATAAACCAACAGAAAACTCCTTTAAAAAAAAAAAAAAAAACCCACACAGAAAACCAGAAGCAGCTGAAGAATGACAACTTATGAGAAAGTTGTGAAGGTGAGGATCTCATGGTAGTTCCTTTTCGGTGATAAAGAAAATTAAAAATAACACTTTTTTTAGGGTGCAACTAAACTCAAAGTGAGTAAAACTACCCCTATAAAATAATAATAAAATATTGGTGAGAAATACTAACTGATGGAAAAAGGTTGCTGCACCAAAACCCAAATATGTGGAGCCTATTTTGCTAGCCACGGGTTCTAAACAGGAATTGAAAGCAGTGATGAGTGCGTTGTATGGAAGAAGTGGTGATACTGCATGGTCAATTGTTTTCAAATCGATGTTGATGCTTCATATCATGATCAGAGAAGGAGAGAAAGACACCACTTTGAACTATTTGAAAATCCATCCAGAGATGTTTGATTTGAAAGCCATTAGACAATTAAATTCCCCCGATGCAAGACAATTGATTCGTTATTCCAAATATCTTGCAGTTCGAGCCAAACAATTTGCCAACACTGGAGTGGATTATGTCAGAGATGAACAACTCACCAAGAACGATAAGAATGGTGGGAGATTGAGGACGTTGCCTATTGAGAAAGGTTTGCTTAGAGAGGTTGAGAGTGTTGAAAAGCAAATCAGTGCATTATTACATTGTAAATTCACTGAAAATGAAGTTAATAATGATATTGTTTTAACATGTTTTAGAATGCTTGTTAATGATCTACTATGTTTATTTCAATCCTTAAATGAAGGTGTCATCAATATTTTGGAACATTATTTTGAAATGTCCAAAATTGATGCTGAAAGAGCTTTAAAAATTTATAAAGAATTTGTTGAATTAACAACCAATGTTGTTAATTATTTCAGAGTGGCTAAGCATTTAGAATATGCTACTAAATTACATGTTCCAACAATCAAACATGCACCAACTGCACTGGCTAATAGTTTAGAAGAATATTTAAATGATCCTAATTTTGAAGTTAATAGATCCCAATATCTTGCTGAAAAAGAGTTTAAAGAGAATCCTAAAAAACATCAACCAATTCAAACCACTTCTCAACACCAACAACAACCTACAGCTCAACCTCAAGCTCAAATTGTAACTAATCCATGGCAGCAGCAATTTCAATTCCAAAATTTTGAATTACAACCAGTACAATTACAACCAACCAACAATGGAGTTGTCTATTCTTTAGCTCCCCAACAAACTTCTAATCCATTTCTACAACAACAACAGGCAACTGGGTTCACTGCACAACCTTTTATTCAAACTCCACAGATCCAACCTCAACAAACTTACCAGGCTCAACCTCAGACTCAATTGCAAACATATCCAACAGGAACTTTCAGTTCAGCTCAAGCTCAAATTCAACCGAGCTATACAGGTGTTGGATTTGGTGGCTATACTGACACAACACAATCTTCACCAGTTGTTAGACAATCCACCGGTACAAATCCTTTTGCAATGGACTATAAATCACCAATTTTAGAAAATAGTCATAATAAAACTTTGGAACCAGCAAGAACAGGAACAAATCCTTTTTCTTTAGACTACAAGAGCAACAGCAACAACTTCCATTTAAGTTCTATTCAAGAAAGTTCCAATTCTTCAAACAGTTCATTTCAACCACAACCATTACAATCCCAAATCACCGGCACTAATCCATTCACTAAAACCCCACTACAACAACAACAACAACAACAACAACAACAATCTACTGGTAGTACAAATCCATTCCAGCAAACTTATTCATCCAATAGAATCTCCATTGCTGCTCAACATCAACAACATCAACCAAGTTTCGGAGGGTATGAAAACTTACCAACCACACCAGTTTTCCCTCAAACTATCCAGCAACAACACACTAGTCAATTCCAACAACAGGCTGCGTATGAATTGCAAGCCCAAATGAATGCTAATAGACAACAACAACAGCAGCAAATGTATAATAATTTCCAACAGCAGCCTAGTTTGATTTGAAATTTGAAATTTGAAATTTTGGGTTTAAAAAAAAAGTCAATTTCCCGGTGTTTTTGATGAATTTTAAAAAAAAAAAACTGAAATCTTTCAACGACTGTCTTTTTAAAATGTGTAATCTTTGAATCTTTCTAAATAAATCTCTTGTTTTTTAAGTCTTTACACAGTTTGCTGTTTTTTTTTGTAGATATTTGTAGATTTTTTTTTCAAAGGGAAAAAAAAAAAAAAAAAATCAAAATTTCCCTTTATCTTTAAATAAAAAGTTCAAAACGATAAACAACACAATGGCGAAACGTAAAAGAGACGATCTTGAACTACCACAACAAGTTGAACAGCAGCAGCAAACACAACAATGGGAAAAACCAGCAGCAACAACAACGATTTCAGACGGGAAATCCGATAAGAAACGACCATCTTCTACAATAATTGGGATCTCAAGATCAATTGCTGCATGTCAACGATGTAGACAAAAGAAAACTAAATGTGATCAGCAGTTCCCTAGTTGTGCTAGGTGTACAAAAGCAGGTGTTTCATGTGTTGGTTTAGATCCCGCAACTGGAAGACAAGTTCCAAGATCATATATTGTTTATTTGGAAGATAAGATTTCTAATTTGGAGGAACAATTAAGGAAGAATGGAATTACACCTGTTGATAATTGGAATGAAAATGTTGCTAATAAGAAGAAAGATAATAAAAAGAATAAAAATAATAATAATAATAATAATGATAATGATAATAATAATGAAAATGATAATGATAGTGATGATGATGAAATGAATAAAAAAAAATCATCAAATTCATCACCATCAAGTATAACATCAGGATCAAATGATAAAAAAGATTCTTCAATCCCATCAAGTATTAAATTATCAGTACCATCAACAAACACCGGTCTATCATTTTATCTTGGAGATTCTTCAGGGATTTCATTTGCAAGATTATTATTTACAGCAGTTAATTTCCATCCAAATATAAATGAAAGTAATTCAATTACAACTCAGGCACCAACTCGTGATTTATCTAAAAATTTCTTAACTGGTTTACCAAATAAAACAAATTCTGAATTATTTATTAAAATTTATTTTGAACAATCAAATTCTCAATTACCAATTTTACATAGAGAACAATTTATAAATAATTTTTTTAAACCAATTTATGGTAATATTTCAAAAGATTTAAAAATTGCATCAAATTATACTAAAACGAATTTTGATACATCACCAATTGCAATTGAAGATACTTGGTATTATAAATTTCAAAATTCAAATTATACAAATTTAGATGATATTCCAGATCATATTAGAAAATGTTTATTTTATTTGAATTTAGTATTTGCTATTGCAACTTCAATTAATTTATTAAAATATAATTCTGATATAAGTAATTCATTTAAATTAGAGGCAATGAAACATATTGATTCATTATATAGATCAGATGATAGATTAGAATTATTACAAGGTTTATTGTTATTAACTTTATACAGTTTAATGAGACCTTCAATTCCAGGAGTTTGGTACATTTTAGGAACTTTAGTAAGATTAGCTGTTGATTTAGGACTTCATACAGAAAAAGTGAATTTTAAAATGTCACCTTTTACAAAAGATTTAAGAAGACGATTATTTTGGTGTACTTATTCACTTGATAGACAAATATGTGTTTATTTAGGTCGACCATTTGGTATTCCTGAGGAAAATATAAGTACACAATTCCCATCAGAATTAGATGATTGTTTGATTAATGTTGGAGATGAAGGAGAATTTATTAATCATAGTAATTCATTACCAACTTATAAAATAATTTCATTAAATTTTTTCAAAATTAGAAGAATTCAAAGTGAAATTTTACAATATTTATATTTCCCTAATAGTATAATTCCAAGATATTATCAAGATTTACAAGATTGGAAAACAAAAGTAAATTCTAAATTAGAAAATTGGTTTAAAACAATCCCATTAAAAATTGCAAGGAAATCAAATTGTGATTTTAATACAACTTTTTTCAAATTAAATTATTATCATACTAAATTATTATTATTTGGTTTAAATCCTAAAAATCCAAAATTAAATCAAGAATCATTGGAAATTGTTTTTAATTCTTCAAAGGGAATTATAAAATGTTATAATGAATTATTTGAAGATAAAGTTATTAATTATACATGGGCAGCAGTTCATAATTTATTTATGGCTGGTACTTCATTTTTCTATTCAATTTATCATTCATCAACAACATTAATAACAATCAATGAATTTGAAAAATTATGTTCAAGTGTTATTAAAGTTCTTAGTTCATTAATTGAACTTTGTGATGCAGCTCAACAATGTGTTGAAATTTTTGAAATTTTATCATTAGCAATGATTAAATTAAAATTTGATAATTCTCCAAATTATCATCCAAATGAAATGAATACAAGTTTTAATAATTTAATTGGAGAAACAGTTACAAGTGATCAAGTTGATGATATTGATAAATTTTTCAGTCAATTAACTAAAACTGATGATAGTAGTATGCAAGAAGTTTTCAATTATTCAATTCCAGATCAAATCATGTCAAATAATATCAATTATGTTAATTCAGTAACCACTAGCTGTACAGCAACAACAACAACAACAATGATGCCACAGGCATCAAATTTTTATGCTGGGAATAATAATAATAATAATAATAATAATAATAATATTAATCCATTGAATATAAATTTCCATTATAATGAATCAAATGAACGAGCTAATGATAATACAGAAGATGAAAATTATTTATCTTTATCAACACCTCCATCAACAGGTGAGAATTTTGTTGATACAACTCAAATTAATTTACAAGATTTTGAACAACGGAAAGTTTTTGATATAATGACTGAAGTTTCAAATGAACATATTTGGGATCAATTTTTTGGGAATGGGAATTTTGGTGGTCATTAATTTCCCCTCTTTCTCTCTCTCTCTCTCTAGGTGGAAGGGGGTATGTTATTTATGTATTAAATGGTTTTAATTGATCTAATTTAATTAATGTTTGTAGATCTTTAATATTTAAATCAATTTTATCAATTTTCATTGCAAATAATTCATCATTTGTAAGATAACAATCTAAATCAACAACAGTTCCTTTATACGTGACTAAAGAATTTATAATTTCACAATCATCATGAATTTTTATTGTAATTTTTTGATTTTGTTCATTATTATGAATTAAATTGGCCAATTTGTATAATGAAGACACTGTTATTGTTGAGTTTGCTGCATCGTATTGTTCCACTATCCCTAAAATCCTGTTATGTCTTTCCAAATGATCAAATCGGAGCGTCAATTTAGGCATTTTCTTTCTTCTTCTTTACATATAAAAGTTGTTTTAAAATATTCAAATTTTTTTTTACCTCATCGCTTGAAATATTTTTTTATTTTATTTTCCACCATTGAAGGGTAGAAAAGATGAAGAAGTTTCAATTAGGAGACACTGTGATCCTTCGACCTTTGAAAAACATCGATAAATCATGGATGCTAACATTAAAAGAAACAACAAAACCTTTAAACAACACAATTCCATTAACAACAATCCTACAATCAAAACCAAGATCAATTATATCAGATTTAAAACAACAAAATAAATATCTGATAACCTCACCAACAACTCATGAATTTGTTACACATAGTGTTCGTGAAGCACAACCAATTTATCCATTTGATGCAGCTGCAATTGCAGCATTAAGTGATTTACATGTTGATTTCAATACTAAATTGAATTTATTGGAGGCAGGAACAGGTCATGGATCTCTAAGTCTTGCTATTGCACAACGGATACATGCATCTAATTGGGAATTTGCTAAAACAGGTGTAAGGAATTCCACTTTATATACTGTTGATTGTCGTGCAAAACATAGTGATGTTGCACAACGGATGATTAGTGGGTATAAAAAGGGAATGTATTTGAATGATATTGAATTTGTTATTAGTGATAGTCCATCTAAATTCATGTCAGAGAATTATCACAAAATGTCCTCAGAAGAAGAAGAAGGTGGTGGATCAAAGAAGGAAGTTTTAGATGGGATTTTTTTAGATATGGCAGATTGTCATTTACAAATCCCCAAATTAACTGAGTATATGAAACATGATTCATTTATGATTGTTTTCACACCATCAGTGACACAGATCTTGGATTGTTTGAAAATAATTAAAAAGGAGAATTTAAGTCTAACATGTATTAATACTTATGAATTAGGAAATGGGAATGGAGGTGCATTTAAAGAATGGGATGTTAGATACACAACTGTTAGGAAAACAGGTCTTGAAGCTGTTGTTTGTAGACCTAAAGTTGGTATTAAAATAGTTGGTGGAGGATTTGTATGTTTATTGAGGAAGTATACTAGAAATGTTGAACCTGAAACTGGAAAACAGGATAATTTTGTTGTAAAATGGTTGCAAAAAAGTTGGGATTTTATAAATAGGACTCTACATTGATGTAAATAACAACATGTAAATAATAACACAACCCTTATAACTATAACTATTTATATAAAATTACTTTATTGATGCTTAAATTTAAAACACTTTTTTAGCATTACGTTTTTTATTTTTCAAAACAACAGTTTGTTTCAATTCTTCTTGTTCAGATTCAGATTCAGATTCAATATCCATTTCAGACTCTTCTTCTTCTTCTTCTTCTTCTTCATCCATATCTTCATCGGCAGCAGCTTCTTCTTTAGCTAATTTTTTAGCTATTTCAACATCTCTCATTCTTAATAATTCAGGATTAGATTCCACCAGTTTTTTATCAAGAGCCAATTGTCTTTCTTTATTACCTTTCATTCTATTCTTATAAAATGCTCTTTCTCTCTTTTGTCTAATTTCTTCCACTCTTGCCATTGCCTTTAGAGTAGTGGCCACAAGATCTCTATTATAACGAACTGGAACGTTTCTTCTGGCACTGAAAGTTAAAGTAGAGTCAACAGCTAATTCTTTACCAGCAGCTTTTCTAAAAGCTTTAGTCCATTTCAATTTTCTTGGGTTTCTTCTTTGTTTAAAAGCTTTATGACATTTAGAACGACAGAATCTGAATTCTTTAGCATCATTACGCACAAACATTATTCCATGCAGTGGGTAAACTGGAGAAGAGCAAAAATGGCACTGATAAACTCTCATCTTTTACTTCTGTCTTCTGTTTCTTTTTATTGATTTAAAATAAGTTTTAATTTTAATAGTTTTATTAAGTGAAATAAATTTTTTTTTTTTAGCAGATGAGTTTGAAAAAAATTTTTTTTTCCTTGCAGTTTGGTAATTTATTATGTAAGAATATTAGGTAATTTATTGTGTAATGTTCATGTAATTTATTAAGTAACACAATTTAGTAATATATTATGTGATGATAAAGTAATTTCTTACATCATCATATTACCAAAGCAATGACATAATTATATTACATAATTGCTTATATCTTTTACTTCTCTTCTCTTTCAATCTCTTATTAAGTTTCTATATATAATGAAGTTAGTTTAACCTTTTATCTATTTATTTATCTATTCATTTATTCTACTATTAAGACCATTCCATCATTTATTTTTTTATTTCTACTTTTTATTTCTACATTTTAATGCTTTTACTGCTCAATTTTTGTTAAAATTCCGAATTTTTTCTAATATTTATGGAAAAAATTTGTTGAAATTTGATGATTTCTTTTAAACCAACTAACTACCAACTCAGTGACTGACTAACCAACTCAAATAGAAATAATGTCCATTGAAATCCCAACTCTACCAATACCTGGTGAAAACCCTGAAAATTCAAAACCTCAAATCTTAAATCTTGACCCTTCTCCAACATCTCCAACATCAACATCACCTCCAACTTCTTCAATAGATTATTATTTCGATCAAACTATAACTCAAATACAAAAACATCCATTCTTATCCTTCTTCACAGGTTTTACTATTGCTTATGTTGTTGCAGGAACTTTTAAATCTTCTCAACCTGGTATTAATGGTAAAGCTTTTTTCAAAGGTGGATTTGGTTCCAAGATGACTTCAAAAGAAGCTTTACAAATCTTAAATTTAAAAGAATCTACTTTATCTAAGAAAAAATTAAAAGAAACTCATAGAAGAATTATGTTAGCTAATCATCCTGATAAAGGTGGATCTCCTTATTTAGCTACTAAAATTAATGAAGCTAAAGATTTCTTAGAAAAAAGAGGTATAAATAAATAAATAAATCAATCAATCCTCTTCTTCATGTATATAAATACTACAATTTTTGTTAATTAATTAATTAATTAATTATCATCTCATTCTGTAGTAAACCTATTTAGTAACAATAGAAACAACATCTTCATCATAAACAACATGATTTAATCCACATTTTTGAGGATTATGTTTTGCACTTGATCCCCAAACTAATGCATATTTAAAATGATTTTTAAAATCTTTATGAATAGAATCACAAACATTTTCAATTGTACTATTATTTCTAATAACCATTGGATCTTGAAAATTAACTTGAACTCCTCTTCTTTTTGTATATATTTTTAATAAATCTAATTGACACCATATTTCTTCAACAACATCTTCTATCCCTAATCCCATCTCACAACTCATAACAACAGTGTTTGGCTCACGGGCAATTCTATCAACTTCTTCTAATGAAACTGCATCAATTTTATTATAAACATAAAGACATTTAATATAACTTCTATGTTTCTCATTAATAACATCAATGAAATCTTCAATTGTAACATTTTCATCTCTCACCAGTACATCTGCATTATGAATCCTATAATCTCTTAAAATCCCAGTAACTATTTTTTCATCCAAAAATTTAGGTGGTGATGTAAAACTAAATTTAACTCCTCCATTATTTTTAATTTTAAAATGAATATTTGGTTTTGATTTATTTAATCTAATTCCAACACTTTCCAATTCTTTCTCCAAAATTTGTCTTTGATCTGGACCTTTTGTTGCATCTAAAACAATTAAAATTAAATCTGCAGTTTTAGCAGTACTAACAACTTGTCTACCACGTCCAATATTTTGTGCAGCTCCATTAATAATCCCTGGTAAATCAACTATTTGAATTTCTGCTCCTTGATATTCCAATACACCTGGAACAGATGTTAATGTTGTAAATGCATAACTTGCAACTTCACTTTTAGTTTTAGTTATTTTGGATAAGAAAGATGATTTCCCCACTGATGGGAATCCAATTAATACAACTCTTGCATCACCATTTTTTTGAACTTCAAATCCTATACCTGGTGATGATGATGATCCTGGTGCTGGTTCTAATAATTGTTGTCTGTATCTTGCTAGTTTCCCCTTTAGTAGTCCAATATGATATTCTGTTGCTTTGTTTTTCTGTGTACGACTCAATTCCAGTTGAATTTGTTCAATCTTCTCAACAATTCCCATCTTTTCTGCTTCTTTTCTTTCTTTCCTTCTGTAATACTTCAATAATGAAGAAAAAAAAAACTTTTTTTTTTCCAACGCGTAGAAAATATTTAGAAAATTTTCAACATTTTTAAAATTACAATACAATAAATCAAACATCAAACATCAAAACTAAGTTCAAAATGCAAGCTCCAGTCGTGTTTATGAGTGAGTTCTTCAACCTTTTCATCTATGTCACAATGGTGGCGAAAACTAACAAAATCAAGACACTTCAACGGAAAGACAAACTGGACGTCAAGCTCAAATCTCAAACATCACTGCTGCAAAAGCAGTGGCAGATATCATTAGAACATGTCTTGGTCCAAAGGCAATGTTGAAAATGTTATTGGATCCAATGGGTGGGATTGTTTTAACTAATGATGGTCATGCAATTTTAAGAGAAATTGATGTTGCTCATCCAGCTGCAAAATCAATGATTGAATTAAGCAGAACTCAAGATGAAGAAGTTGGTGATGGTACCACAACAGTCATCATTTTAGCTGGTGAAATCTTAGCACAAAGTTTCCCATACATTGAAAATAATATTCATCCAGTTATTATTATTCAAGCTTTAAAAATGGCACTTGTTGATGCATTACAAATCATTCATCAAGTTTCAAGACCTGTTGATATTTCAAATGATGAAGCAATGGTTAAATTAATTAGTGCATCAATTGGTACAAAATATATTCAAAAATGGTCAAAACAAATGTGTGAATTATCTTTAAAAGCAGTTAAAACTATATTAATTGATGATGGGGAAGGTCATAAAGAAATTGATATTAAACGTTATATTAGAGTTGAAAAAATTAGTGGTGGTGATGTTGAAGATTCTAAAGTATTAAATGGTATTATGTTAAATAAAGATGTTGTTCATCCAAAAATGTCAAGACATATTTTAAATCCAAAAATCATCTTGTTAGATTGTCCATTAGAATATAAAAAAGGTGAATCTCAAACTAATATTGAAATTACAAAAGAATCAGATTGGAATAGAATTTTACAAATTGAAGAAGAACAAATTGCTAAAATGTGTGAAATTTTAATTGAATTTAAACCAAATTTAATAATTACTGAAAAAGGTGTTTCTGATTTAGCTCAACATTATTTATTAAAAGCAGGAATTTCAGTTTTAAGAAGAGTTAAAAAATCAGATCAAAATAGAATTGCAAGAGCAACTGGTGCCACTATAGTTAATAGAATTGAAGATTTGAAAAAAACAGATTTAGGAACAAAATGTGGATTATTTAAAGTTGATAAAATTGGCGATGAATATTATTCATATTTAATTGATTGTGAAAATCCACAAGCTTGTACAATTTTATTAAGAGGTCCTTCAAAAGATATTTTAAATGAAATTGATAGAAATTTACAAGATGCAATGGCAGTTACAAGAAATGTCATTTTAGAACCATCATTATCACCAGGTGGTGGTGCAACAGAAATGGCTGTATCAGTTGGATTATCTGAAAGGGCTAAAAAAATTGAAGGTGTTGCACAATTACCATATCAAGCCGTTGCTGATGCATTTGAAGTTATTCCAAGAACTTTAATTCAAAATGCAGGTGGGAATCCAATTAGAATTTTATCACAATTAAGAGCTAAACATGCTAAAGGTGAACATACTTGGGGAATTGATGGTGAAATGGGGAAAATTGTTGATATGAATTCATATGGAATTTGGGAACCTGAAGTTATTAAACAACAAAGTATCAAAACAGGTATTGAAAGTGCTTGTTTGTTATTAAGAGTTGATGATATTGTTAGTGGTGTTCATAAATCATGATCTTCTTTCTTCTCGAAAATAGTTATTACATTTATGATTATTATTATTATTATTATTTTTTCTATTTAAATTTATGTACATTAATAATGGGTAAAAATTATTCATCTTGTTCCTCTTGTTCTGGTTCAACTTCTTCTTGATCTTGTTGTTGTACAGGATAATATTTATTAATAATTTCTAAAATTTCATTACATTGATCCTCATTAAATCTTTGATCACATTCTTCCACAATAGAATATAAATGAACTAATGTATGAGGTGTACTATTAACTATTTGTAATCTTTCAATTTTTTCTAATTCAAATTTAGATAATTCAATCATTAATTTAGTTATATTATCAACACTTTGTTGTGATGTTGGTCCTTTACTTAAATATGACACTGTATCTTTCGTTATATGTTCTAAATCTGGATTGAAAGCTCTTCTTTTCTTGGATTTATCATTTGATTGTCCAATCCAGTTGTTTTCTAATTGTATTTCTTGTAAATGGGCATAAACTTCATAATTTGATAGTAATTTTTCTCTTTCTATTTCAATCTGGCATTCAAGTTAGTATTCTTTCTTTATAAGTTTTGTAGACAATCAACTAACTTTCATCTTTTTTGATTTTCTATTTCTTTCTTTTAAATGATCTAACTTCTTTTATATTTTAAACTCTTTTATAACAGAAAGAAAGAATCAAAAATAATTGAAGAGAAAAAAAAAAGTTGAAAAAAACGTAATTTATTATGTAATTGACTTAGTAATAAATTTATAATAGTCTTATGTAATTATTTAGTCATTTATTACATAAGTTATTAATCATTTGTTGACTTAATTTATGACTAAGCAGCACGTGTTTTGTCTTTTTTTTTTATCTTTTCATTTTCTCTAAAATTAACAATGAAATTAAATCAATTCCTCTTTCTTTTCTCTTTCTTTCAATTCCACAACAGACAAACTAAAAATGAAGTTTGGTCAACATTTAAAAAGCTCGCTGATCAGAGACTACAACTTCTACTACATTGCCTACGATGAATTGAAGAAAGAATTGAAAGAAGGACTCAAATCAAATAATAATAAATGGTCAAATGAATTAGAAGAAAATTTCCTTTTATCATTAGAAGCTGAATTAGATAAAGTTTATACATTCCAAAAAGTTAAAAGTGCTGAAATTACAAGAAGAATTAAAGATTCTGAAAAAGCAGTCAAAGAAGTTATTTCTTATCTTGAAACTGAAAATCCTCCATTAGAACAAGAATTTGAAGAATTAGAAGATGAATTAAGTGATATTATTGCTGATGTTCATGATTTAGCTAAATTTACAAGATTGAATTATACTGGTTTCCAAAAAATTATTAAAAAACATGATAAACAAACTGGTTGGAATTTAAAACCAATTTTCCAAGTTAGATTAGATGCTAAACCTTTTTTCAAAGAAAATTATGATCCAATGGTTGTTAAAATCTCTAATTTATATGATTTAGTTAGAACTAGAGGTAACCCTGTTAAAGGTGATTCTTCTGCAGGTGGTGGTCAACAAAATTTTGTTCGTCAAACTACTAAATATTGGGTTCATCCTGATAATATTACTGAATTGAAATTAATCATTTTAAAACATTTACCTGTCTTAGTTTTCAATCCAAATAAAGAGTTTGAAAAAGAAGATTCTGCAATCACTTCAATTTATTATGATAATAAAGATATGGATTTATATTATGGAAGATTAAGAAAAGATGAAGGTGCTGAGGCACATAGATTAAGATGGTATGGTGGTATGTCTTCAGATACGATTTTTGTTGAAAGAAAAACTCATAGAGAAGATTGGACTGGTGAAAAATCAGTTAAAGCAAGATTCCCAATAAAGGAAAAACATGTTAATTCATTTATGAAAGGTGAATATACTGTTCCTCAAGTTTTTGAAAAAATGAAAAAAGATGGTAAAAAATCTTTAAAAGAAATTCAAAGTTTAGAAGCTTTAGCCACTGAGGTTCAATATACTGTTTTGAAAAAAAGATTAAGACCTGTTATGAGATCTTTTTATAATAGAACTGCATTTCAATTACCTGGAGATGCAAGAGTTCGTATTTCTTTAGATACAGAATTAACTATGGTTAGAGAAGATAATTTTGATGGGGTTGATAGAACTAAAGGGAATTGGAGAAGAATGGATATTGGTGTTGATTGGCCATTTAATCAATTACCTCCAAAAGATGTTGAACGTTTCCCATATGCTGTCTTGGAAGTTAAATTACAAACTCAAATGGGTCAAGAACCTCCAGAGTGGGTTAGAGAATTGATTTCTTCTCATTTAGTTGAAGCTGTTCCAAAATTTTCAAAATTTATTCATGGTTGTGCAACTTTATTACCTGAACGTGTTGATTTAATTCCATTTTGGATTCCTCAAATGAATGTTGATATTAGAAAACCTGTTCTACCAAATGAAATTGGAATTCATAGATCAAGTAATTATTCAAATAATAATACTTCAAGTGGTGAATATATGGATGAAGAAGAATTCATTGGTTCTGGTCCAATAATTGATAATTCCAATTTCGGTTCAACTTCAAATCCTTATTCTGATACTCCAAATGCATCATCAACTTCAGAAAATACACCTTTATTAACAAATAATAACCATCAACAATCTTCAAACATTTTGAAAAGAAAATCAAACCCAATAAATAAAATAATGACAACTTTAAAAGATTGGTTTACTGATGAAAATGAATATAAAGTTTCAAAAGACACAATTTTTGAAACAAAATTCACTGCACCACCAGGTAAATCAATTTGTGTACCAGTTAGAGTTGAACCAAAAGTTTATTTTGCCACTGAAAGAACTTTCTTATCTTGGTTATCAATTGCAATGATCTTAAGTGCTACAACAACTTCATTACTAAGTTATGGTGATAAAGTTACATTAGCTGCTTCAATTGGGTTTTTTTTAACTACTGTTTTAACGATAGTTTATTCAACTGTTATGTATGTTTGGAGAACTATTAATATTAGAAACAAAGTTGCTGCTAATTATGATGATAGATATGGTCCTACTGGTATTTGTGGTATGTTAGCATTATCAATATTTGTTTCTTTTATTTTCAGAATGCTTTGATTTTGGTTAGAATTGTTTTTGTGTCAAAAAAAAAAAAAAAAAAAAAAAAAAAAAAAAAAAACAGTTGGTGACTCGTGCATCTCAAATCCAATCAATCAAGTGTTTTGTTTTTATATGTGTTTGTGTCAAGTTTCACAATCACTTTATTTTTTGTTTTTTTTCTTTCTTCCAAGTGTATATTTGTCAAATTACAATAGAGTTCATTTTAATTATATAAACCAACCTGTAAAACCTTTAAAAATTTTTTTTTTCATTAAATTTGGGTTTATCTGGTTTGGTTCACTGAGTGTTGTGGTGCTAAAAATATGAATAATAACTACCAATTATTTGATTTTGAATTCAATCAAGCTAAGAATAAACTGTTATTTCCAAACAATTTCAATCATAATCCAATTCATTCATCAAATTTAAGCAATGTTCATCCTCAACAGCAGTCTAATAATCTGAATTCTATGAAACGTCATGAAAGAGTGTCATATCCATTAACATCAAATCAATTTAATCTTATTCATCCAAATTCATCTTTTAATGCTGATTTTTTAAATAATTCATTTTCAATTCCAAATAAACAAAATCATGAATCTCCATTTAATGTCAATAATCATCATCATCAACAACAACAACAGATTAATATGAATATGACTGCAAGTGGAAATATTTTCAATAACTCACCAGCAGGTGTTGAACAACAAGATTTTAATAATAACAATAATTCCACTACAAATTTCATTTCAAATAATACTTGTGGTGCAGCAGTGGCAAGACATGGAAATGTTGAGTCTTCCAATACTGGAGCAGCTGGTGTTCCCCTAAATTTATATAATCCATATCCAATTGATTTAAGTTTCAAGACAAACTATCCATCTCAAACACAAAATTTAAGTCAAACTTTGAATCATCTTAATCCAAATACAATTTTTAATTCATTTGAAAATTCAACTCCAATAGTGGAAAAACAACAAGTTTATAATAATAATAATAATAATCTTGATGCTGGTGTTCCAATAAGAAATAAATTTCCAGAAAGTTTCAATCCAAGAGCTACAACAAATATGGGTCATAAAGAAAAAGTTAATAATTGGATGAATGGAGTTCCAATGTTTTTAATTTCAAGTTTAAATAAAACAGAAGTTTGGTCAAATGAATGTTATCCTGCTAATATACCAACATCATCTCAATATTCTGAAGATATTTCATTATTCAATTTGAATGGCATTAATAATCCAGCAGGAGCAGCAGAAGCAGATTTTTTCATTGATGATGAATTATTAAGCCAATCTGCTTATAATTCCCAATTTCAAACTCCACAGATGGAATTATTTGTTGATAATAATGATGTTCAAGAGTATCAAGCTAGAAAAATCACTAAATATGTTAATAAATTATATCGTTTGGATACAAGTGAACAAATTGTTTATGGAGGTAAAACCCCAGATTTAACTGCATCACTATCAATTGATCATGAAAATTATGGTGGAGAAGATGAAGAAGAAGAAGAAGAAGAAGATGATGATGATGATGATGATGAACTTGGTGAATATGAACGTCAATTAGATGAGATTCGTCAATTAGATGAAGATGATGCATTGAATGGAATTGAAGGAAATATTAATCAACATTCAAATGAACAAATTTATACATTTAAAGAATACTCAAAAGAAATTGAAGATGATGATGATGATGATGATTATTTACCAAAAACTGAAGATCAAATTTCTAAATTTTATGCTCAAGAAATTCATGAACGTAAAAATAAATTAAAACAAAATCAAATGAGGAACTTAAATGGTGATGAACTTACTCAAAATGAAATGACAGAAAAATTGTATTTGAAATTACTTCTGCGTCATAAAAAAGATGTTGAGATTAAGAAAAATGTTAATAATAATAATGGTACTTTCCCACCACCACCAATTAATCCAAATAGAAAATTAGTCACATCAAGTTCTATTGCAGCTAATGATGAGACTTATAGAAAAATTTTGAAAGATCATTCATTTTTTCCTCAAGCTACAAGACCAGATTATTAATTATATTGATAACTAGATTTAATAAAAGAAAAAAGCTTAATTGATTATTAGACGTTGTTTATTGTAATCAACTTGCTTTCTTGATTGTAGTTAAAACATTCATATTCAAAATGATTCTTGTACCAATTAATGGATGATTGATCAATTAATTTAGACGTAATTTCTGACTCAAATTTCACCTTTGCTCGCAGCATTTTTTAATTATTGTAGTTGTAACATTAATATCAAAAATTAATGATGCTCCAAATGGATCATCATAATACAAAAAAATTTGTAAAAAACAAGTATCTAAACTATTTGTAGCAATATTAAGATTAGTATTATTATGAGCTTTAACAACTGATTCAAAATATGGTTCAATTAATTCCAGTTTTGAATTGTTTTTCAATAAGCAAATCATTCTATTTCTTGAATTAATTTCATCATAATTCTCGAATGGAAACCAATGAATTCTAAATATTTCATTAAAAGAAATTGATACAATATTTGGATGATTTTTGGGTAAAAATCCATTTGATTTGAAAAATTCAGCTTCTTTTGTTTTATTTTTAAGAAGTTCTTGTAATGATATAGGAGAATTATTGAATGTTTCAAGATTAGTTGTATCAAATGTAGATAAACCATTATAAGAAGGTAGATCTTCCTCATCTTCTTCTTCTTCCTCCTCTTCTTCTTCTTCATCTTCTTCATAATCAACTTGTTTTGCGACAAATGTATTATGAATCACAATTTTAGTGATCAAGATACCTGAATCATTGATTTTTTTATTAACCAAATGTTCAGTTAATATTTTAATGTTGAAATTACCATCTATTGTTTCCCATTCATCGAAAATTTCTTTATCTTCCATATCAATTGCATCTATTTCCTTTTCAGAGAAACCATTTAAATCATTTTCTACTAAAACCATAAAAGATGCTGATGCTGTTAATTCTAAAATTTCAAAAGTTGTGTCATTTTGTTTTATATGATGGAATTCAACATCAGAAAAACACATTGAGAATTTGTATTTTACTTCTGGTGGTTTATAAATTGGAGATTGATCCTGGTCTGCAGCAGCTTGTTGTGTTATAAATGGCCAAAACATTATGGTTTATTATTCTTTGAGTAAATTATAAGAGTAAAAGCAGATATATTTCAAACTAAGTATTAAATTCACTCAAGTGCGTTGTTTTCTCTGTCATATATATATTCCATTCTAAAAATGCATGATAATTTCATAAGAAGGTAAATAATTACCTAGTTTGATCATTGTACTCAGTAGTAAGTACTGTAGTCCTGATGCGTTAGTGCAGTTAAGTGTGTGATCAGCTGTAATACGACAAGCTGTACACTTTTATTTCCCTTTTCGTATGTTTTTTTTCTCTTTCTTTACTAAAAAAAACGCGTAATTTAAGTGAAGTTTCAAACTTTTTATATTTATAAAAATAAACAAACAAACAAATTACAGCAGCGCTTCGCTACAGAAATGGCTGCGACGACAAGATCGTTTGATATGCGGTTGAGAGACACGTTTGATCACTCACTGAGATCTAGAAACTTGAATGGCATTGGTAGAGACGAGGATGATCAACAACAAGAACAACAAGATAGTGAGTTTGATGATGATTTGATCGATGATATGGAGATCCAGCGGGAGTTCCAGAGCTTGTTTGATGTGAAAGGGTTGAACAGCAGGTTTTTGAAGTTTAAGAACCGTATGAACATTGTGGAGAGTATACAGCAAGATGAGGATGATGAATTGATTGATGATGATGACAATTTTGAGAATCAACAAGATCGCTTGCATAATGATCTGCCGCTAAGTGATCAGGAACAAGATGGAGTTAAAGACACTGAGTTCGATGAAGGGTTTGAACTACTGGATGATGATCACGTAAATGTTGACAATGAAATTGAGATCCAAAATGAATCTTTATTAGAGATCGTTTTAAGATATATCATCAAGGGATTGTTCAAGATCAAGCACAACAGCAGGAAGCTGCTCATTAGTGCTTTAGTACTGTTTGCTATTTTATCAAGCTTGTTTTTTTTCTACACTCAAACAGAATTGAATCCTCATGAACAAATCTTAAATTTAAATTCATTATCAGACATTAAGAAATCTATTAAAAATTTACAATGGCAAATAAATGATAGTAATGAAAAACAGAAATTGAAACTACATGAGTTTAAAAATTATATTGATGTTAAATTTGATAAAATAACTACAAAATTTTATTCAATTGATGAAGATTTAAATAATTTAAAGAAAAATAATGAAATTTTATTACAAAAAATTGAAAATTTAAGTTTAAATAATGTTAATTTTAAAAATGAAAAAATCCCAATTGTATTGGATCAATTTAATAATGTTAAAATATTACCTGAATTTGAAAATTTTTTGAAAAAAATGATTGAAATTGAACTTTCATCAAACATTACTAATAACAAATCATTAGAAAGTTTCCAAATTGATTATAAAAATTTTATTGAAAATTATATTAATGAAATCTTAAATAATAAAATTGGATTTATGAAAAAAGATGAAATTTTGTCATTAATTTCATTTAAATTTCAAGAAAATAAAACAAAATTAATTTCAGAAATTAAATCAATAATTAAAGATCAACAACAACAACAACATTTATCTAAACCAAATTTTGAAGATATAAAATATTCAAAACCAAATGATAAAATCAATTATGCATTAGCTTCAAATGGTGCAAGAATCATAAAATATTTAACTTCAAAAACTTTTAAACCAAAATATAAATCTAGTTGGTTTGGGTTTTTCTCTAATTCACAACCAGAAAAAACTGATTCAACAGGTAATGAAAATGAAGTTGTTAATGAATTAAATCAAGATTTGACTTCAGTAACTTCCCCATTTATTGTTTTAACAGAAGATGAAGGTTTTTGGAGAAGTTCAGAAGTTAATAAAACAAAATTAGCAATTAAATTCTTAGAACCAATTTTCTTAAGTGATATAACTTATAAACATAAGAAAATTTTAAATGGAGCATTATTAACTTCAGCTCCTAAAAAAATCTCGGTTTTAGTTAATACAGTTGATAATAAAAATAATGAAATTTTACAACTCAGTGAATTTAATGATATTTTTGAAAATCATATTAAAATTGGTGAATTTGAATATAATTTAAACACTGATGATGATAATTTAGAACAATCTTTACAATTACCAAATTTTATTAAAAAATATTTAGTCAAATCAATAATTTTCCAAATTGATTACAATTATGGGAATAATATTTTCACATCATTATATAAATTTAAAATTAATGGATTAACAAAATTTGATGTTTATTCATTAAAACAATTTTTAATGAATGATGGAATTAATAATGATTTGAAAAAAGAAGTTGATTCAATGATTAAAAATGATTATCTTGCAGGTTCTTCATCAAAGATAACTTGGTCTAAGCAAGTTAAGACATTTGGTCAAGATGAAGTCATTGATTATGATACTTAAGCCAAGGTCCTTAGCCTTAAGCCTCCTTCTAATGTTTACACTGGTCAGTGGTGACAGTCAGTGTACAGCCTTCTTCTTCTTCTTGTTGTTTCTTAAGAAAAAACAAAAAATATACTGCTTTAAAAGACCAGTGCTTATCAAAGGCATGATTTCGTCATTTTGTGGCATAAAAACCAAAAAATTATTTTACAATTTTTACAACCGTTTTATCCAATTTTTTCAAAAAAAAAAAAAAAAAAAAAAAAAAATTGTGCAAAAACCACCAAATGCAGCATTTTTTAAATTTTTTTGCAAATTGCACCTTAATATTTCAATTTTCAATTTTCAAGCAAGTTAAAATAAACCAGCGCAAAGAAAAAAAATTTCATAATTTTAACTTTTCTTAGCAGAGTTATCCCTAAGAATTGCTTCTCTGGTGGTTTTTTTTTGTGTTTTAAGTTTGTTTTTTCAAGTAATTGACAAACAACGAGAATCCCAACAATTGTTTTTTATAAGTTGGTTGATTTTCTAAAATTTAATTCGTTTTTATTTTTTTTTTTTCAATTTTTTTTTTAATTGTGTGTGTGTGAATTCTACTTTTTCTTATCAGTGGTTTTAATAGGAGAAAAAAATGGCTATCAAAAATCTGTTCAAGTTTGGGAAAAGAAGTGCCAGTAATGGTGGTGATGATGTTGTTACTACAAGTACTACAAGGTCCAGAAATCCGGTTTCATCAGGATCATTGGCTGCTGGTTCAATTTCTGGTATTATTAATGGGAAATCCGCTTCAGGTGAAGTTTTTACTAATGGCAGTTTGAAGCACTCTAATGGAGGGTTGTTACCAGCTGTTAATGTCAGTAGTGATGACTCAAGTACTCCCAACTCATCGTCCAATAACAGTGGTGTTGAATATTTCAGAAATATTACACCCCCTTCAATTTCGGAATCTTTTGAAAATATCAACAATAACAATGTTGCTAAAAATAACAAAATTGGGAATGTTGCAAAAGAACCGGTTTATGATGTTAGAATCAACTATAGCAGATCCAATTCACAAGTTGACTCATTTGGTTCCAACAATTCATTCACTCAATCCAACATTTTAAATCAATATAATTCAAGTAGTAATTTAAACGTTCCAAAAGAATTAGTTTCCATAGTGACTTTGTTGAATTGTCAAAATCATAGAATTTACAGGAAAAGTGGTGATGGTGATGCATTTGATGAACAAGTTGAGTTTTTAATTAGTGATTCATTTGATTTTAATATCAATGATTTTGAAAATGTTGATTTGATTTTAAAAGGTTGTCAATTGATTTTATTTAAGAAAAATAATGGTGATTTTATCCCAATTGTTGTTAATGTTGTTGAATCTATTAATAAATTTGATAATGATAATTTAATGATTTGTTTAAGTTTTGAACAAAGAAATTTAATTTTAAAATTCAATAATTTACATGTTTTACAACAATGGTTAAGTTCAATTAGATTAGCTGGGTTTGAATATATTAGTTTGAACGAGGCATATACTGCGTCATTATTATCAGCCAAAGCTACAACACTGTCCGATATCCATGTTATTCTTGCAGACACAAGATATGATCATCAAGAATGGTGTAATGTTAAATTGAACTCAATCAATCAATGGAGAAAATTATATTGTGTTATTACACCATATGAAAAGAAAACTTTTAAGAATGTTAAAAATGGAACTATTTCATTTTATTCAAGTTCAAGAACTTCAAAGAAAAATTTAGTTTTAAGAGTTTCATTAATTGATAATGCATTTGCAGTTTATCCAAATAGTGTTGAAAATATTGATGATTCAACTTTATTAAAAATGAATGGGAATTTTGAAATTTTTAATGAAGATTATTTATTAACAGGAGATAAAAAATCATCAAGTGGATCCAATATGAATACACCATTAAGATCAAGATCAAGATCAAATTCAGTTAGTACTACACATACACCAAAACAACATTTAAGAAATTCATCAGTTACATCAATTTCATCAAATAAATCTATTAAATCTGTTAAATTTTTAAAAAATGAATCAATTTATATAATTCCAAACACACATAATGGAGTTAAAAATTTTGAAACTTTAATTAGATTTTTAATACCAATTTATGATAGTTTCCAATTATATGGACGCCCTAAAAGATTGAATTCATCAAAAGAAGAACCAATTTCATTATTATTTGGATTACCAATTTTACCACAAGTTTCATATTTATCTTCAAGACAAGCATTTGAATTGGTTAATACTAATTGGAATGATATTATTTATCAAGAAGATTATCATTTTGATAAATTATTTGAAACTTTTATTAAACATCTATATTTAAATAATTCATATCAAGGATTTGGACATTTGAAATCAAGTGTTTTCAATGATGTTAATTTTGAATTACCAATTATTGATTTAAGACCATTACAAGAAGAAGAAGAACAGCAACAGGCAGTTGAAGAAGAAGAAGAAGAAAAGATTGTTGATAATTTCGAACAACAGTTGAAAATCTCAACCCAAATTAATGCAAATGAAGCTGTTGATTCATCTGCATCAAGTCAATTCCAAACACCACGAGTTGGTTCTTATTCCAATATGGCATCATTGGTGGAAGAACCTATTTTAGTTTCAGCATAAGGCTCTTTTTTTTGTTTCCCCCTTTTTTTGTCTTGCTTTTGATTTGTTTTGGTTTGGTTTGGTTTCTTTTTTCTTTTTCAACACATTTGGTTTAAGTTTCTACACAGCATGTCATCAATCAATTGTTTTTTTCTTATGATAAATTTTGTAGTTTTTATTTCCATCTTTTAAAGTATTTTGCAAAAAAAACCTTTTGAATTTTCTTTCATTTTTTTTTCCCGAAATTTCAAAAAAAGTTGATTTTTAAACAGTGATGTAAATCAATAAAATTGAAAGGAAAAACAAAAAATGTTTAGTTGTTCTTCACGTTTACCACGATTATTGCACATACGTTTCAATTCATCATTGAACTCAACAAAAGATGTGCTTTTGAACGAGCCAATTAAGGCAGTTATCAATGAAAGTATGATTATTTTCCTCTAGATTGTATTTCTTTATAATAACTAACTTTTTTTTTTCCCCCCTTAGAACCTCAATTCAAACCATTAGGAAACCCAGCATCACTTTTAAGCATTGATTTACCACCTTCATCAGTATTGAAACTAAGAGCAAATTCGATCTTAGCAGCAAATGGAGAAATAAACAACATTCAAACAAAATTATCGATTTTATCCAATAATTTCAAACCAATTATTTATAATGAAGTTTCTAGTAGTAGTCCAGTGTCATTAATAATATCTAATAAAAAAGCCGGTGAAAGTTTCATTAATTTGGAACTGAATGAACAAGATAATTGGAAATTTTTCAATTCTGATAATTTAATTGGTTGGTATGGAGATTTGAATATTAGTAAAAGTTTTAAAAAAAAATTGATTAGTGTGAATGGGACAGGAGATTTGATTTTAAAAGGGTATGGGCAACCATATGCAATTACGTTGAAGGAGGAAGAAGTGATTTATTTGAAACCAAGTAGTTTAATTGGATTTAATTCTGATTTTAAAAATGGGGATGATTATGATGAAGGTTTTTATAAGTTGAAAACTGATAGATTGAATTTGGAGTTACCAAATTTGAGATGGATGGATTATATGAAATTTCAATTGAAAAAATTGTATATTAAAGTTATGAAATTGGTTGATCCAAAAAAAAATATTGAATCTAAAGAATTGGTTGTTAAGGATCAGAATGGAGTGATGCAATATTTTAATGATGGAATTGAATGGATTTCACAGAAATATGATTCATTTTTCCTAACTAATAAAGTTTTCTATAAGATTCAAGGACCTTCAGTTGTATTAATTCAAAACCAATCAGATTCAATAAATAAAGTTTTCAGTAAAGAAGAATTGAATGAGATTTACAAAAACTTGAAATAAAACCACTTATATTTTAATGATATATATTATAAATATTATATATATATAGAGAGAGAGAATTAATATGTCTAGATTAAAAATGAGCTAAATGAATAAGAAACAATGGAACCAATGTAAGAACCAAAAATAAGAGGTAATGGCCAATTTTGCCAATCTCTATCCCAATCCAATGGGATCACAATGGCACTTAGCCACATACCTGCCATGATTGGAATTAACAGTCTTGTGATGTTTGAATTGAACCCATTTTTGAAATAAAGTAGGATGATTGGTAATGAAAGATAAATTAGATGTAATGATAAAAGCAAAGTTTCCTTTTGTAGAGTGGAAAAGGGGGCACCAAATAACACTAATGTAGCATAAACGGGTATTATCAGTAATATGGATAATAAAAGGACAACTATGATGATATTATAGTCTTTCAACAGTTTTAATTTCAATGATTTTTTTTTACCAGATTTATTATTATTATTATTGATTTCAAAGACATGAGAACTGAACCAAAAGGAATAGATCAGTTGCAATGGGATCAAATAGTATAAGATTGAAATCAAATTGTTGCACACTGCAGATGTCGATAAATCGTTTTGGCTGATCTTCCAAACCAACACAGCAAGATGAATTGGAACAAGATCAAGATTCAAAGGGAAATTTGAAATGAATTCAATGGATTTTTGTGGTGAGTTCGGTTTTTCTTGTGGATCTTCCGTTTTGGTGTCTAGTTGTGGGAACGAAACCGACTTTTTATGTGGTCTTCTGCCAGGCATTCTTCTCAATCTTTGTTTATTGCAGGTAAATAAAATTAACAACAATTTATTTTAATTTTTCTATATAAATTAAATTACACTGTCGGCAGAAATTGAGATTTGCAGTTTTTTTATGAATAACTTTGGACCAAAACAAGATAAAAATATGAAAATAAATTTATTGGATAGCTGACATTAAGACGGTTCTAATGAATCTAATTACAACACGCATCATTTAATTAAAACTTGAGTTATTCAGCAATTTAATTTTCCCCAACACACTTACCCGCCTTAAATTCCACTGTAAAAAATCAAAAAAACAACAAAAAACCACCAAAATTTAATGGTTTTCCCTTCTTTCTTCTTTAAAAACCAGCCAAATCTCACCAATGGAAACCATCGACGTGCACTCCAAATCGTTTGTTGTCAAGTGGATCCAGGTCCCGGACAACGCGACAGTCGTGTTCCAACTCAAACCGATAAAGCGCTCCATTTGCTTCGAAATCTACAAATCCAAAACAACGCCACCAGCAACCGATCAGTTGGAAGCTGATCTACAACAACAGCAGCAGCAGCGGGAGCGGGAGCTACATAGATCAAGCATTCTAAACAACAGCAGCGCAAGCACATCGTCCACTTCTCTCCACAAGAAAAAATCAAACTCCACGTTGTCACTAGAAGACAGACTGAAACAGTCCCAATTGACCAAAATCGTGTCGTATGGTTTGCTCACGGGCAACCAACTGTTCAAAAATGAGCTCAAAGTGGAACAAGGTGGGATATATGCTTTCATTTTTGATAATTCATTCTCCAAAAATTATTCTAAAAAAATCCTTTTCAATAAATTCTTTATTCAAGATGATCTAAAAGCTGGTCTTTCCTCATCTTCTTCTACATCAATTAACACCCCAAACTCAGGTCAATTGCATCCTAAAAAAGGTCAGTATTTACAAGGTTATCTCTTAAAGAAAAAAAGAAAAAAATTACAAGGTTATACCAAAAGATTCTTTATACTTAATTTTAAATATAATATTTTATCTTATTATTTAAATGAAAACTCATTAAGAACAAGAGGTGAAATGCAAATCAATTTATCTGCAGTCACTGGAATGAAAAATAATAATTCTATTGTCATTGATTCTGGAATGGAAATTTGGGAATTAAAAGCTTTAAATTTAGAAGATTGGAATAATTGGACAAATGCTTTAGATTTCATTAAATTTAATTCTTCTGTTTCAAACAATACAGCTTCTAATGCATCAATTAAATCAAATGCTTCAACTGCAAATGATCAAAGTCCGCATTTGATTCCTAAAATTGATGAAAATTTTGAAGCTGTAAATTTTAATAATTTATCACTGAAAACAAATAATAATAATAATAATAAAGATTCAAGTTTATGTTTAATTCAATCAAAATTGAATAAATTATCAACTCTACTAAACTCAATAGACTCAAATGATTTAAATTTACAACAATCTAAATTAGAATTAAATGAAATTAATGATCTGGTTGATATTTTGAATAAAACTCCAAATCCATTATCACCAAATGGTTCTATCTTTAGTCAAGAATTTTTTGATGCTCTTGAAGGTGATTCTGATCTAGATGATATTATTGATGACGAGTCTTCTATTGATAATCATGTCTTATTATTAAACCAATACACTAACTTACCTTCATCGCATACAATTCCATCAACACCACCAACTAATTCAACAGATAATAACAACTATATTTTGTCTAAAAAAGATATTTTGTTAGAACAATCATCTTCAAAATCAAGTCTTTCAATAAATGAAATTCCAAAACCTTCATCTTCTCAAATTCCTATTGATCAAGAAGTTGATTTATATCCATTACCATTACCACCAATCAAAAGAAGATCTGATATTGCTAAAACAACATCTCAACCACCAAGTTTATTTTCATTTTTAAGGAAAAATGTTGGGAAAGATTTATCAACTATATCAATGCCAGTTACTTCAAATGAACCATTAACAATATTACAAAAAATTTCAGAATCTTTTGAATTTACATCATTAATTGATCAAATTATTAATGAACCAAATGAATCAATTAAAATCTTAAAAATTTCAATTTTTGCTATATCAAATTTAAGTTCTTTAAGAATTAAAGAAAGAAATTTAAGAAAACCTTTTAATCCAATATTAGGAGAAACTTTTGAATTAGTAAGAGAAGATTTAGGTTTTAGATTAATTGGTGAAAAAGTTAATCATAAACCTCAAATTTTTGCATTTCATGTTGAATCTAAAAATTGGGAAATTTCTCTAACTTTAAACCCAGAACAAAAATTTTGGGGGAAATCATTGGAACTAATTAATAATGGTGATGTTATATTAACTTTAAAACCAACGGGTCAAGTTTTCAAATGGCAAGTTCCAACAACTTATTTGAAAAATATTATTGCTGGTGAACGTTATTCTGAACCAGTTAATTCTACTTCGGTTATTGGATCAAATGGATTAAGTACAATAATTGATTTTAAAAAACCAAATGGTGGTGGAATTTTTTCAAGTGGTAAAAGTGAAAATGTTTCAATTCAAGTATTTGATAATAATTCAAGTTCAATTTTAAAAGATTACTATGTTGATGGGAAATGGACTTCAACGCTTTTTCTAAGAAAATTTTCAAATCAACATTTTCAAGAAAAAATCTGGGATTCATCACCTTTATTATCACAATATCAAGAAAAATATGGTTTTACTAAATTTGCATCAAATTTAAATGAAATTTCATCAATTGAATCAAATTTTATACCATTTACAGATTCAAGATTAAGACCAGATGTAAGAAGTTATGAAAATGGTGATATCACAAAAGCTGAAGAATTAAAATTACATATTGAACAATTACAAAGAGATCGTAGAAATGAACTGGCAGCAAAAGGTGGGATTTATAAACCAATTTTTTTCAATCAAATTAAAGATGATAAATCAGAATATAAAATCATTAAAGGTGAAGGAAATTACTGGAATAAAAGAAAACAACAAAATTGGGATGGATTGATTAAACTTTGGTAAATCAGTTTATTTCGAAATTTGAACACAAAAAGACAATATAAAAAAACCTCTTGTAAATAACAGATCAAACAATTTCATTAATATGCAAAATTTATAATGATTTCATTGTTTTCGAGTTTCTAGGTTTGAATATTATGTAGTTTTCAATTCATTTCAAAAGATCACTAATATCTTACTGTTAAATAAAGTTGGAAAGAATAAGAAGTAATTAAGAGCTTTTTATTATGAAAGTTGAAATTACTGACACAAATTTTCTATAAATGGAAGTTTTTGCAGCAACTTGTTTTTTTGTCGCTATTTTGCTGCAGAAACTACTTGATTAGGTATCTATCAGTACAACGAGCTGTTTGATCATTAATGTTTCAATACACAACATGCAATTCTAACGTAATTCTGTGTATTTAGTTGGATGGCTGGCTTATTTTTCCTTGATTATTATAAGCATCAATTGCTTCTTTAATAGCTTCCAACCCCCACTTGAAATCATCAATTTCTAAATAAATTTGTGCAGACCATCTACACCATAATTCTTGTTTGTATGGGAAAGTTGGAATAAATGTTCTTTTAAAAGTTTTCAAATAATTATCGATAAAATCAGCAATTTTTGAAAGTTCTTGACTTGAATATCCATTTTTAATGGAAAAATTTGGAATTTTAATATTAAACATTGCTGTATCAATGTTTTCATTTGGATCCCCTGAAGTTAATAATTCAGAACCTTCCCAATTTTCAATAATATAATTTTTAGCTGTTTCTGCCAGTTGGTTTTTATAATTGATGATTTCATCTTCGCCTCCACAAATTTCATTAATGAATTTAATAGCTTCAGGTATGGTTAAAACAGAAGAGTAATCTGATGTGGCTGTATACCAAAACTGGTCAATCAACCTTGTATCTGGGTTTTTCACGTCTGATTCTTCATGATAATATGTTTCAGAAACTGGGAATGAATGGATTTTATCATGATGTTTTGGATTAATGTATAAAACAGCACATGAATTTGGAACATAAAACCATTTATGTAAATTTGAAGTGAAAAAATCTGGTTTATTTACACTTAAATCAATTGGAACTAAACCAATTGAATGAGCTGCATCAACAAATGATAAAATGTTTAAATCTGAACATATTTCCACAAGTTCTTCCCATGGGAATTTCGCACTTGGAGCTGATGAAACACCATCCATAAGCACTAATTTTGGTGTAGTTTCGCATTCATCAACAGTTTTACGAAATTTGGCAATGATCTCACTCTTAGAGATTGGATATTCATAATCAATTTTAACAATTTTGATACCAACTGTTTTCTCTAAGAACTTCAAAGTGTTGTAACAAGATCCATAAATTGCAACAAAACAAATAATAACATCGCCTTTCTTAAATGGATACGATCTCAACACAGCGTTCACAGAAGAAGTAGCATTATCAGTGAAAACCAAACTATTAGCATCACATTTCAAAAAGTTGGAAACCAATTCACGACATTCTTTGTTCTGGCCTTCCAATTCATATCTGAAGAACTCATCAGGGAACTCTGCTACTTTCTTCAACCACTCAAATTTCTTCTCCAGCATCAATGTTGGTACTGCTCCAAAAGAACCATGATTCAAATTTCTGACTTTCGGGTCAAAACTGGTGAAGTACTTCTCTTTAAACTGTTTACCAAATGGTACAATTGGTGGCATATTAAAATAACTTGGTGGTTGTTGTGATCTCCCGTTGTATCAAATTGACGGATCAGCTTTTTATAATATTTGAAAAGTTTCCGCTTACTCTTTCCAGCAGAAAATGGCAGAACGCCTTTTAATTTTTAATATCAATGATCAATCCAGCTACATTACTTATAAATTATAATTGCACTGTGGACTTAAAAGTTAAAGGCACTATTCGGTTAGACCATCTGTATAATATCATCTGTACCAAATAACATAAAAAACCTCCGTATAATAAAAAATAACCCAACCATATAAAAAATTAAATAAATAAACCAAACCAAACCACAACATAACTATACCATTAACCATGAATTTTCATCATCTAAACCTTTGTCTCCAACATCATCTATGTTCAACATCTTCTTCATCGTACTCTTCTCCTTAATAGCATCATTCTTATGTTTTTCATGAATCAAACTACCAGCATAATCCATTTCGGTATAAAGTGCCAAAATCGCATTGGAAACACCATCTTCTTTAGAAATCAGTTCACCCATCTCTTTGGCCTTCTTAATCATTCTGTCGTTGGTTGTCACCTCTCTTAAAGCTTTAGATAAAGTCTTGACGGTTAATTTCCTCAATCCAACACCAACACCTAAATCTTCCACTCTAGTAGCATAAAAAAATTGATCTCCAAAAAATGGTTTGATGATTGTTGGTAAACCTGCTTTTAATGTTGCACCCGTTGTACCAGATCCACCATGATGCACTGCAGCATCAATTTGTGGAAACAACCAATCATGAGGCAATGCACCAGCATTGAAAACTTCATAAGGTAATTCAACTTCAATTTTTTTAGATCCTCCTAGTCTTTCGGACCAACCTTTGTTTAAAATACAACGAACATCTGCATCTAAAACTGCATCTTTAACAGCAATTGTTAGTTCTTTTGGATCAGTAACAACAATTGATCCAAATCCAATATAAACCAATTTTTTCTTGTCTTCTCTTGCCTTTTTAATGAAATCTAACAATTCTTTTGGAGGTTTATAGCTATTCGATTCATTTAAAAACCAATATCCAGTAACTTTAACCCAATCATTATAATCAACTGGAGGTGGAACAACTTGTGGCGAAACATTGTATAAAAATGGAACTTTATTTTGTTGTAAAGTATCTAAATTGGTTTTAGGTAAATTTAAAACTTCTTGTCTCCATTTATTAATTTGACCAGAAGTTCCTTTCCAAAAAATATTTTCAAATATAACATGAGTTAAATAATTATAACTTCCTCCTCTCTTTTGATCAGGAACAATGAATGCATGTGGATATGCCCGCGTTCTTGTCCATGGCATTGTAAAAGCTCTGAAATATGGAATATCTAATGCTTCAGCAATATGAATTCCAGCCATTGCAGATGGTGATTCAATTAAAACTTGAGTTCCTTGACATGCATCCCAACTACTATATAATAAATCTTTAATCCAATTTCTAAATCTTGTAGTTCCTTCTTTAATTAAGCCAACATTCATTGAACCATGTTCCACCATTAGTGACATCAATTTAGATGGATCTCCTGCAATAGCTCTAAATTCAAATCCATAACCTTCACACCATTCTCTAAATTCTTCATGTGTAACAATTCTAACTTTATGACCTTCTTTTAGTAAACCTAAACCTAGTGCAATATAAGGTTGAACATCTCCTCTTGATCCAATAGTCAACATTGTAAACAATAATGATACTGCAGGTTTCAGATCTGTCTTAATATATGGATTATCTTCAATCATTATTGGAATATCTAAACCTGCAGTTGAATGGATTTTATCCTCAATTAATTTAATTTTAGCAACTTCTAATTTGATACTTTGAGTTAATGAAGTTGTTGAACTATTAATTTCATTATTAACAATTTTCCTCAACTGTTTAGATTTATTAAATTTATCTAATTGTTTTAAAATCAAAAATTCACAATCATCTCTTGCATTTTCTGAATTAAATTCAAAAAATAATTCTTCATGACCATGAATAACAATCACTAGGCCAGAATACCCAAATTTGAAACCTTTTTCTTTATTACAATTTTCAACATCATTCAATGGTAATATCATTGTGGTATTTATCCCTGGAAGTAAACTTCTAAAACAAATCTCATTACTACTTAAATAAATTTTCCCATATGTTGGAAGATTTCGTTGTAAATAACAATAATAAGCAGATATTAAAATGTGATTTTTCGGAAACGAAAAATGATCTTGAAATCTTTTGGTAGCAATCTCTTTTTCTTCATTTGTTGCTAAGTATGGATCATCTTCACCACCTCTTTCCATTGATAATTCTTCTTCATAATGAATAGGATTTGATAACCACATATTAGAAGCAGATTTAATAACTTTTGGAGTCCATCTACCAACGGTTGATTTAGCAGCTGAAGAAAAAGTTAACCTATGACGTCTACCACTTGAAGTTGAACCAGTTCCTATTGAATCAGTATTTGCTGATGATTTCCCTGTGTTTAAAGCTTCGGACCTTGTTTTCTTTAAGTCATCTAGCACATCATCACTTAATTGAGGTGAATCTTCATCTAATAGAGGTGATGATGATTCTTTATTGGTATCATTTTTATTATATTTTTCAACCACAGGTTCAATAATTGGATTTGGCCCAGATTCAAAATCTTCCAAATTTTCTGGAGAATGGATATGTTCTGAAATGGTTTCAATTTCTTGATTATTATCAAAACTACTTCTTCTTGATCTAGTGAAAACTCTTTTCATTATATTTCTTTTCCTTTGATCTGGTGATTGTGAAAGTGAATTTGGATTAGAAGTTAAACTGTCTTGAGATTTTCCAGAAGTGCTATCTTGAATTGATTCAGTTGTAGCCACTGTATGATTTTTCTTTTTGAAATTTTTAATACAATCATTAATTGAATCAATAGCTTCCTTGCCATTTCTGAAAAACATGAAGAAATAATCTTCTATAACAAAGGTTTCAGGACTCTCCAAAACTTTCAATTTACATGTTTCTGAACCTTCAATAATTTCTGATCTATCAACATCTAAAATATTTTGTAATGGAACTTTAACTGTAACTGTATCGCCTTTATTTCTAATAGTGAAAATATGTTTTTTAATCAATGTAGCCCAATTTCTTGCAGAATGATCTGAATCTGCTTGAAATTTATAGTTTTTATTTTCACAAAGAATCTTGAACCAATTATCTTTTAAAATCTCCACTCTCAATGCAAATCTTAAATCAACTGTTAAATTAGGGAAATACAAGTCTGTTGAATTTGAATATAGTGATAAAGTATGGTTTTTCAAAATTGCCCAATTTTTAGTAGCTTTAGGACCAAAAGTATCTAATTTCAAATTTCCAGATATTGTAACTTTATTTTTGATTTTGACTGGTAAATAAGCAAAATAAAGTAGATGAGTATTAGTTAAATATAAATGCCCTTGGATCAGAACATCTTTAAGCAGCCAACATGGGAATCTTCCAATAAATTCATCATCTGGTTGAATATTGAAAATTGAGATTAATTGTGAAGATAAAGCAAATGCTCGATGCCTTGAATCAACTTCACTTTGATCATCTTTAGTGAAATCATTAAATTTTTTAGCCACTGAAATCTCAAACAAAGATTGTTTCTGTGGAATAGGTCCAGGAGGTACCTCAATTCCATCTTTTTGAAGTTCTTCAATATCATATTCAGACAATTCTGAATCGTCTCTATGACGATGAGCTGGTTGTTCAGAACTATCTTCAATAGTCGGAATATTATCCTCTTCCTCGTCCATTTCAGTAATGGGATCAAATTCTGGATGTTCAGGATCATCCTCATCCTCATCCATAATATCCTCTAAATTCCCATTGTACATACTTGCCGTTGTAAGCAAAGACACAAATGATTTTGCCAGTCCTACCGCGGTCGCACAGTCTTTCTCCTGTTTAGCCCCTGCTGTAGTAAATGCTTCAGCTTCATTGTCATTGTTATTGTCATGGCCTGTGTTCAAAGGATTTGGAATTGAAAGTGAGCCAATTGAGCTAGGGATAGCACTGATTGGTTTGGCAACTTTGCTGATAGAGTTGGATGTGAGTCTGGTGAGTCCATTAACAGAACTGGATATTGGTGAAAGTGATCTTCGAAGAGGATTTGAGCTCGGTGGCGAAAGACTGAGCACGCTTCTTATCATTCTAGATGGCAAAGGTGAACGTGAGCGTCTCTGCTGCTCAGGCGAAACCAAATCTTGGTTCCCAAGCTGCTCATCAATATTATGCTGTTTTTCGTGCTGCTCCTCGCTGTCTTCTGAGTCGCTCATGGTGGTCCACTTTTAAAGTTGTTTAATCAGTTTATCTGCCAAAATCAATATTGCTTTCTTTCTTTCTTTTTATTTTTTTACCAAACTATTAGAGTAGAAATCGAGCAACTTGAACTACAAAACAGGCTCATGAAGTATCATAAATTACCAGAATGGTTTTGCTAAAACAATTGTGAACTGATTGGATCAAAATTCCTCATCATCCACAAAAAAATCCGTTTCTTGCGCTGCTTGCGGGTACTCCAACAGACTGTTATGACGATTAGCATTCTCTGTGAAGTCCAAAATTTCAATAAAACTTCTTGTGTTCTTCTCCACTGCAACAACACAACGAGCATAGTCAAATTTGGTAGACCATACTTGTCCACAATCAGGTAGCAAGTTGCATCTTTTCAAAACACCAGCTCCATTTTTCAAGTCATAAATATTGAATTGACCTTCACCTCCACTGACCAACAAGTTAGAACTTGCACAGAACGTAGTAATAGCTGTATGGTTATCATGATGCAGAGTAAACAAGCTTTTATAAGTATCTGGATCCCATCCTCTTAACGTACCATCAGCAGCTGCTGTCACTAAATATTTATCCGATAAACTTAGCAATCCAACTAATGAGGTATGTTCTGTTAAGTGAGCAATGCATTGTCCATTATTTAAATCCCACACTCTAACTTTAGAATCCATTGACGCTGAAATACATCTGTTTCTTTTATGATCCAAAACAATTGCATAAATTCTATCTGTATGACCATTCAAAACAAATTTGGTGCATTTATTCTTCAAATCCCAAACTCTAACGGTGTTATCATATGAGCCAGATATCACTAAGTTACCATACCCAACAACAGTTCTAACAGACAAACTGTGTCCTCTTAACACAGTAACAGCATATGGATTCTCTGTTTCTTCACCATAATAATCTTCATCAACTTCATATGTTGGTAATTTCCAAACATGTAGCGTGTTATCTCTAGATCCAGTAATTATAAGTTTTTCATTTGTATCAGGCATTGTCACAATTTCCATTGATCTAATTGTAGAAATATGGCCTCTAAAAATATGTGTGCATCTTCCTGTTGATTTATCCCAGATTCTAACAGTTCTATCGGTAGCACCACTAATAATTTGATTTCCAATACATTTAAGAGCCCAAACACCACCATCATGACCTTCTAAAGTTCTAATTAAGTGACCATCTTTCAGATCATAAATATTAATTTTTTTATCATCAGCACCTGTGATGATATGTTCTTCTGTTAATTGTAAGCATGCAACTAATGGTGAGCCATGCCCTAGCACTGTAATTCTTCTTGGTCTAAAATTTGGATCTATCCAATTGCAGTATAATTTGTATCTATTGAAATAAAGTGATTTAAAAGTTTTAAAATTTGAAGGTAGATTTTTAGATAAATGATATTCTAATAATTCTTCTTCTTTAATAAAACCATCTTTAATTGTTAAACTTAGCCAAAACTCATCATCAACAAGTTTCCTCCAATTATGAGAAACTAAGTCAAAATTCTTCAATGAACTTGCATCTAAAAGTTTAATGATTTTGAATGAAATTTCAGGTGGTAATGAACTTATAATATCTCTTTTCAAAGCTTTGTTGATTGTATCGCTGAAGTCACTTAAACTGTTTCGATCAACTTTAGAAAGTAACTTGAAAATCAAATTATTAAATGCTTTATTAGATAACGAATTGGATGCATAACTACCAATGGAATCTATTAGTTCTAAAGAGTTCCACTGGTGTCTCTGTGCGTTTAAGTGAAGATCTTCATATGTATGTGACTGTATTGGTGAAGCAGAAGGAGATGGCAATGGAAGATCTGTGTTTGCAGTACCACTATTGTTAATGTTATTATTATTGTTACTATTTTCAATAAGTGATAACGCGTTGGAAGAAACGTCGTTGTCATCACCAGTATGAACAATTGCGTCTTTGCCTATCTCTTCCAGCTCTTGTATTTCACTATGCTCATCCATATCAATACTGTTGAAACCTTCGTCACCAACACTATTATTATCTTCACCCATTTTCCACATCAACCGCCTTTTCACCTCACTGTTGTCTGTAATATCGCACATACTCGGCTCATCAGCCTGTCTCTTTCTGGAACTTGGTATCGGGTTAGGGGACGACATTCTCATGCTATCCTGCTCTTTAGTCTCCAACATTTCTTTGGTGTAAACAACCAAATCTTCCTTTTTGATCTTGCAACTGATTGGCTGCTCCGAATTCAAAAGTGGGAATTCTGGTGGTGGGTTGGACATAATTTTTTTTTTGCTGGTCTTTCTTTTGAACCGTCAATCAACCGAACAACACAGTGCCTTCAATAATAAACAACAGCTCCTAACAACAAAAACAAAACAAAACAACTTCGTAAATCAATCAATTTCGCTGCTTTAAAATTGCTTTGAAAAAATATGGTAAAAAAACAGCCACTTTCTAATCACTCTGAAACACTTTCTCGTTGCTTTAACAACTTCAAAACTCGAATTTCCAGCGTTGGAAGTTGTTTAATTTCAGTAAAATTTTTTTTTTTTTTCTTTCTAAAATTATTTTTACCAACTTTTGTTGGGAGGAAAAACGACACAAAATTCATGTACAAAATTTTTGAATCTTGATTTAAAGCTCAGTTTTTTTGTTAGCAGATGTTTGTTTCTACAAGTGTCATTAGACTCAGCAGTGTGAGAGGATTATCTGCGTTTTTAAACGGAGCAAAAAGCAGGTTTTTCAGCACTTCAAGCACCGATTTAAATACATCAAATGCAATTCCAACAGTGAAGTTGGCATACGACAAGTTTGACGAGTACTCTGCTAAAACTGACACTTCTGCAGTGGATGAAGACTGTTTAAGACAGCCAATTGTGATCTTGCACGGGCTTTTTGGATCCAAGTCAAACAACAGAAGTATAGCCAAAATATTGAATAAGAAACTGTTCAGAGACGTTTACTGTCTAGATCTCAGAAACCACGGCCAATCACCACACAATCCAAGACACGACTATCCTGCGCTCAGTGCAGATGTGGAAAATTTTATTGAATCGCATAAACTGGGCAAACCAATCATCATCGGTCATTCAATGGGTGCTAAAACAGTGATGGCATTGTCACTAAGAAGACCGGATTTGATTTCGATGATGGTTAGTGTGGACAATTCCCCAGTGAATTTACAACCATCTTCTACATTTCCACGCTACTGTTCTATTTTACAGGACATTGTCAGTGACAAAAATGCTGGAACTATCACCAGTTTGAAAAAAGCTGATGAATATTTCAGTAAATTTGAGCCAGATACCACTGTGAGACAGTTCTTGTTGACCAATTTACGTACAAATCCAGACACAAAGAGACTGGAGTCGAGAATCCCCTTAGATATCATGAAAGATGCGCTAGTGAAAGGGAATATCTCAGCATGGGAATTTTCACCAACAGAGAAACAATGGTTTGGTCCTGCACTGTTTTTGAGAGGTGCGAAATCCAAGTACGTGCCAGACGATTACTTGCCAGCTATAGGATTGTTTTTCCCAAACTTTGAAGTGAAAGATCTCGATTGTGGGCATTGGGTGCTTGCTGAAAGACCAAAAGAGTCAATTGAACTTATAGTTGATTTTATCGAAAGACACGAAGACTTTTGAGTTTAAAAATAAGAAAAAATATAGACATATGAAACAAAATTTGAGGAATTCAACGGTGTAGTTTTCTTGCTTGCTTTACTCATTAAAAACTGAAATTTTGTTAAATTCGTTGTATTGATATTGGAATTTTTCCTTCAGGTGGAAAATGTAAACAAATTCTTCAAAATTCAAATATAAAAAAACAACAACGAAAACAAACTGCAAAAACTCACTTTTAAAATGCCTCAAGAGACACAGAAAGCTGTTGATAAAGGGAAAACAGCAGTGGTGGGTGATGACACTGGAAAAAAAGCGGAAGACAGCGTTCCAAACGAAGTAGTTGAAGGAGAACCAGGTGTGAAGGAAAATGTTGATGAGGTCGAAGCTGCTAGTACAAATGCTGTTGATACCACAAAGAAAGATGATGATTTAGAGACTACTACAATACATCCAAGTGGTGTATCAGAAGTGGAACAAACAATGCCAGATAATACTTTAAATGATCCAAAACCAACAATGTTCAAATTAAAAGCTGATGATATGAGAACACATGTCTCTTATATAAGACAACTTATTGATGAGGATTTATTGACATCCACTTTTAAAGAACCAATAATTCCATTGTTCACCAATGCGGATGAATTGAATTCAACAAATGATGAATATCAATTCATTAAATTTGATAAAAAAGGTGAGCAAAAAATAACTGAAAATGGACATCTGTTAGGTGGACGTAAATACTTATTCAACACATTTACATTACCTGGACATGGTAAGAAATTATTTGCCATTGGAAGTGAAATTGGAAGATTGATTTTCAATAAAGATGCTTTTATTTTCACAAAATATAACAATTATATAGGTATCATACTACAGAATTAGAAAATGATTTTGTGTTTAAACAAGGTTTAACAAAGGCTAAAAATAAAACGAAAAAAGTTTCTTTAGTTACAGCAAAATCTTTATTCATGGTTTTTGGTGCAAGAGTTATTTATAAAGGTGAAAGATTAACTGATGATTATTGGGAAGATGAATTAATTGAACAAGGTTTTGATAAAAAAAGTTTGCCATTTCCTCATATACTTACCAGTAATGACTCTGCTGGTTTGGATTCAAATAAATTGAAAAGTTTAGTGAATAATAATAACATCAACAGTCCTATAATCAATAATAAAATTTTAAATAACAATTCATTAGCAAGAACAATTTTAGAGAAAAAATTGAATGATCCAAATTTAATGATAACACCACCTTTAGCACCAGAAGAGAAAAAACATTACTTGGATTCAATGACAAACTTAGGTTATAATCCAACTCATGTTATATCAGGTCAAGGTATTACTGGTGGATTTGAATTAGCAAATATGTCAATGATACCCAAATATAAAACCGATATAATTACACAATTCAATCCACAAAATCAATTGAATAAACATATGAATTTAACAAGCTCAATCATTGCCGGTTCAACAATACTTGGTCATTCAGCCACAAGACCTCCAATAGATGACAATAAAGTGGGTGAAAAATCCTTAATTGGTTTACCTTATTATTCAACAGAAATTATTAAACGGGTTCATGATACATCAGCGAATTTCTTAACAAATATTGAACATAGACATGATATGGCACAAATTAACAGATTTATTTCATTATCAAGAAATCAAAGAAATTTACAATGGAAATATTATTATCAATCAAAAGCTGGTGTTCCAATTAATTTACAAAAAAATCAACATGAGAAATTTTTAGAAAAATTAGATCAAAATTTAAATAAAGTTGAAACTGTTACAATATTTAATGAAAATTTTGGTTGTGATCAAATAATTACGAAAAAATTTAAACCAAATCCAAATGCATTAAATTATTCTAATATTAAAGGTTTAAAGCCACCATATGAAGATAAACCTCTTGAACCATCTGAACTTCCACAGCAGCCTCAGGCTCAACCACCCGAATCACAACCTCAATCTCAACAACAACAAATTCAACAACAGATGCAACAATTACAACAACAACAACAACAAGTACCAATGAATATGACGAGTCAACCATCTGTTCATGCATATCAACAACAACATTTACAAAAATTACAACAATTACAACAGATGAATTCAAATATGCAACAAGTTACTAGTCCAACATTTCGTTAATTAAGTATTAATGTATTTATTTATATATCGAATTAAAATCATTATATATCATCACAACAATTTAGTTTTGATATCATGACGAAGTCTATAAATGAAAAAACTTAATAATAAAACTATCAAAATAATTGGTAAAATTAATAATTTTAAACCAGAAATTAAATCATGAATTGGATTTTCTTGTTTTTCCTTTTCTGATAAAACTAAAAATTCAACATGTTTATTTAATTCTAAAATTGATTGTTCATAATCACGTAATTGTTCAATTTGATCATTTGAATGTTTATTTAATGTTGTAATTAAATTTTTAAATTGAGTTTCTAATGAAACAAGTTTATTTTCATTTGAATCAATTTTTTCAGATAATTGTTTTATTGTTGTTGAAAAATCATCCAAATATGAAAAATCATTTTTATCATTAGTTGACATTGCATTAATTCTATTATTAAATGAATCAAATTTATTTAAAATTTCTGAATTTGATAATTTTAACGATTCAATATTCTCTAATAATTTTGCATCAATAATTGATGCTTTAACAGGTTTTTCTTTTTTTTCTTCTTCCACAGGTATCAATTTCTCACCAGTATTAAAATCAACATATTCTTTAACAATTTTAGGTTGAGCACCAGATTTACTATCATTTTCCAAAACTTCAGATATGATACCACCATAAGTTTTAAGTCTAAACAATTCAAATTGTTCTTGTTTAGAGCTTGATTTAGCACTAACACCAATTTGATAATTTTTTGGTAAATTAATTTTATTTGTTTTTAGACAAATTTTATTATTAACTTGAACAATCAACAATCCATTGAAATAACTAATTCTTAAAGTGAATGGAACTTGAGAATCTTGATAACCTAATAAACAAGAACCAAATGCTTTATCGTATAAACTTTCATCATTGGTTAATTCAATTGTACCATCATTTAAAAAAGCATGAATTGAACTACCTAATGGACCATTACTATCAACAATAACATTCAAACCTTTAAAAACCTTTGATCCCCCAAAAAATGAAACGTCATTTAGATCATGTTCTTCAATATATCTTAATGAAAATCCACCAGTTTCTTTACCAAATGAACCTAAACTTCTAACAATAGTTTCAATTGTAAAAGAGTCATAAGCCAACGGGACATTATTTAAAATGGAGCCAAAACTTTCAGGTTTAGTTGTTAATAAAATACGACCATTATCAAATTTACTTTCACCTAAAAATTTCCAGTGTTGATCAATTTCTAAATTTTCTACTGTTGATAATTCAGGAAGTGATAGATCTTGGTCAATTAATTTGTTATCTGCATCTGTATGAGCGTTTGTCAAAACGGCTGCCAGCAGTGATGCTAGAAGAAGCAGAAAATTCATGTTTTAATTGGGTGGCAAATTGCAATTGGTGGGTTTTAAATTTCAATATTGTTTTCAGTTGGTTAATTTTTGGACCGTGATTTTTTTTTTTTATTTTTTTTTTTTTTTGCTTTAAAATTGCTTTCAAAATCTCAAGAGGGTTTGATAATTTATTTATGTATTGGAAATTGGCAGTTAAAAGAATTAATGAGTTCAATAAATTATATACAAACAAATCTTCTGGTGCAAATCAGTCAATAGAGATCAGTTTTACTTTTTTTCATCACAGTAAATTACGTCATAACAGATCTCTGAACTACGTAGTACGAACTACATACAAGTTTTGAAATAGTTTATAATTCATTTATTTAAAAAATATTTATTTCTTTCTTTCATTAATGTACCTTAATAACTATAAAGTCTTAAAAAAAAACCCCCGCTTTGAAATTAATTCTAAACCTTAATAATTCCAAAGTTTTTACTATAATATACATATTTTTATGTCCTGGAATTAATGAGATAAATGATATAACATAAATCAACAATTATTCAAATCTTTTAATAAATTTCTTGGTTTATAATTTGAATCATCAATTCTAATAAATTTCTCACCTTTTTTATTAATATAAGTAATTTCATTTGGATTGAAATTCTTATTTTGAAAGATTTGGAAATCTGAACCTGCAGATTTGTTGTTGTTGATATTATTATCACTAGGTGATGAAATAAATGGGTTTTTCAAAGGTGCTGATCTAATAAATACTTCTTCTTTTTCATCATCACTTGAAAATGCATTCATACTATTATTATTCCATTGTTTTGCTAAATTTTCAGTAACTAATTGTTTTCTTGGAGTTGATGGTGTTTCTTCTTCTTCTTCTTCTTCTTCGAATTGAAAAGAACTGAAATCCAGTTTTTTGATCGATTCATTAGATTCAAAATTATTATCAATATCTATTTCAATTTCTCTTGCAATTGACTGACTTAAAATATTGGTCCTGGATTTAAATGAAGATGATCTTGTATGCTTGGTTATATGATGGGAAGGAGATGGTTGTAACAAGGTTGAGGAAGTGGATGATGCTATTTTCTTACGTCCTGAACCCACAGTTGATGGAGTAGGAGGGAATATAGCTCTTGGAGTAACAGGCACTGTTAAAAAATCCTCATTTTTCTTACTGATCCCACTGCTGGAGTTGTTTGCTGATATTTTAGGAGTTGATAGCACATTTGAATTGAAATCATTTTTAATGAAGGGAGAATTGGGAGATATAAGACTGATGTTGACGCTGTCTTTTGAGCGAGCACTTCTTGGAGGAGTAACTGGAGTGGCCATTTTCTTGTTCTGAATCTAATAGAATTCTAGTTGGAGTGGTGGTTGTGATATTCTAAGCAGTGTGAGCCAACAAAAGCAAATTGCAAACGAACTTTTGAGCCAGCTGAATATGGATCTTAAAAATAATAAAAGCTCTATAAAATTATTTAATTACAATTTTACAACACAAATAAAAGAAAATCGCGTTGCGCTGGTTATTAAAAAATTATTTTAATTTTTTCGCTGTATAATTTCCGTTTTAGGAAAATTAATTAAATGCATCTCGGAATTTGCTGTTTTGGGTAATTTTTTATTTTTTTTTATTTTTTTTATTCCGACTTTCACGTGATCTATCAGGTGATGAATTAGTATCAAATGATACTACAATATAGGGTAATAGATAAATATTGACTAATAAATTAGTAATCTTGTCCGGTAATTTAAATCTAGATTCCTCCAGAGTCCAGCATAATTACACACCTCAAAGGAAACTATCAGCGTCTTTAATTTCAGCAATGCCGTTCGTTGTGATAAAGCGATCAAGCGATGAAGCGATTGAAGAGTGTGGAAGTTTGGAAGATTTTTGATAACGATTGATTTTAAGGTAATTCTAACTGAACAACCAGCAGAATAGTCGTGCCACTTCTAACTTCTAAGTTGTTGATTCTTCAATTACAGCTAGGCTCAATGCTCATGTGAAGTAAATAATAAACTTATTGTTATGTAGCAAAAAAAAAAAAAAAAAAACATAATCGCTGACTCAGCCAGCAATCCTATCAATATCGACGACGATCAACAAACTTATCTTTCTAAAGACTGAAATTACTGTGATTTACCAGCAGCTCACGAATTGAATAGAAAGAATTAT